>JZSA01000422.1:0-19126 GCA_000956155.1 Cotesia vestalis | reverse complement strand
TTTTTTTTTTTTTTTTTTTTTTTTGTAAAATTTAATAATTTATTCCAAAGTTAATTGCCAAATTTTATACTTTATAACTGAACCGGAAAATTTATTTCTTTGACATAAAACGTCTCAGTTTCACGTAACAGCAATATACACAATACAAGACGCAATCGAGACGATAGTATCAAGAAATACGAGCTGGACTCTGATTGCTGATATTTTCTCGGAAAATTGTCTCGTAAAAAAAGCACTTGGTATAGTTGCGTTGTACATAAGCTCAGAATTGTTCTTAAACTTTATCTCGAATCATATTACAAAATTTAGATGCATTTCGCGAAATTTGCAATAAAAAAGTCTATGGTTATTCATATCAAGATCAAAAATATCTTTATAGGACAGATATTAATGCGTACATTCATTTCTTTTTGTTATGTATTCCATGCATCTGTTTTTTTACTGGTAATAAATATTATTATTATTATATAAATACACTGATAGAAAAACAATCTTGATTCAAGAAACTTTTTTTCTTCAAAATTTGAACTCTTGAAACTAGATATAGATATATTTCTTCCAAGAATTTTTGTCTTTTGGTTCGAAATAGGCGATAACATTGATTCAAGATGTTACCGACTTGTGTTAAGAATGGCTTTTTTTTGAGTCATTAATTTACTTATTTCCAAGAAATAATTTTTTTTTTGGTAAAACAATTAAAGACTATTTAGTTTTTGAAATATACTTTGATGAATTATTTTAAGTTTTTTAAACGACAATGTTATTTTGGTTGAAAAACTAAATGTATCGATTGAAGATAATATAGCTCTTAAGCCAAGAAAATCTAAATCAAGACAAGAAATTTTTAAAGCAAAATAATCATTTGTCTTCCAAAATAAATTTTTAGATAAAGAAAATATCTTTTGAGTCAACATAAATTTTCTATCAGTGTATGAATTTTCTAATTTTTAAGTCACTAATTTTTTTATTTCTGTTAACTGATAAATTTTAATGGAATATTTATTCAAATACATCAGTAGTCAGCCAATTCTTAGAAGCAAAACACTAAGACAATAAATTAAAAGCTCTTGTTAGGACATAAATGATCTCTGTGATAGTAACGAGAAGTATAAATTAGACATTAAGAAACACGCGATGATTGACGAAGTAGATTGATTGATTGCTTTTATAATAAATTTTGTAAGCAAACAACAAATTTTCTGCAGTTTAAAAGCATGATTGGATTTAAAATTTAAATAGACAAATATTTAGCTCGCTCAAAGCGCTGATGCTTAAAGTTATTCATCAAAATCACTTGGAACTCTTTAGGGAAATATGAAAATTAATATTCAGAAAAAAATGTGCAAATTCCGTGAATCTATTTTAGTTCCAGTTGTTCTTATTAATCGTAATTGACATAACTTTGGATTGCAATTGATGAAATAATGAAATTAGATAATTATGTGTACAATTGTAAATACACAATACATCGATACAAAATTCGTATTAATGACATGGCAACTTTCTTCTGTCTGGCGATTGTTCGTTCGGATGAGAATGAATAGTCTGAAAAAAAGAAAAAAATATTCGATTGGATTGGATATCCTGCAGGATATAATGAAATGCTTGAGGTAACAGTTGGTTAGAGTGAAGAGGGTAGAGAAGCATGTATTTTATTGAAATGGATGAATGTGAGTGCACTGAAGAAGAATATAGTTTCTCTCATTGTCGAGGACCAGCAATTGGTTGAGTCGAGCCACTAAATTGACAGTCAGACGATACTTTGTATTTGTGTATGTGTTCGGATACAAAAAGTGGTAGTCGGTTAAATTAATATTGTACAATATGTACATTTATATAAATAAGAGAAAGAGAAAAGGAATATGCGCTGCAATATTTGAGTTGTGTGAAGTACATAAGAGTGTTTTGATTGTTGATTGTCAAGTGAAAATGTGCTTGATATATCAATATCCGTAAGCCGTAAATTGAATAATGGACTTGCCGATTTGAATTAATTATTATTCATTGAGTGTGATTGGAGGCACATGAGTCGATGGTATTTTAAATAATATGGATTTTATAATAAATACGAGTATTCATATCTTTCATTTTCAATATTCATTATTCGTTGTTCATCCATATGTTAATCTATAACATTTAATTGATTCTTTTATATTATATTTCATCAGATAATTTATTCAAACTGGAATTTAATTATCATGACAAATATTAATAAATGGCAATCTATTTTTTTTTTTAAATTTAATCATTAAATTTAAGCTAACGAAAATTTTTTGCTTAGAGTATTAAATAAACAGAAAAACAAAGAAGAGAGTTCATTAATCAGCTCTAGAAGTTTTGTACCAAATCACTGAAGATATTATTCTATAAAATAGCTGTTTATTGTAGCATTTAATCGTACTTTACTCGCTTTAAAAGCATTTTGGAATAAGTAAAGCTTTGCAATTCTATTCTCAGGGAAATGCAATTCATCATTTTTGTTTCGATTAATTCATTTGCTTTCACCTGTTTTCAGTAGGCTGGTCAAGCATTTAAAATCATTAATTTAATGCACGTAATATGAGAACAATATGTTGAGATATTTGCTGAATAGAAATATTATTATTATTATTATTATTATTATTATTATTATTATTATTATTATTATTATTATTATTATTATTATTATTATTATTATTATTATTATTATTATATATGAAAAATATATCAAAATGCATGTGGGTACTCAAATGAAAAGTCTCGATGAGTGTAAAATCAGGATGAGCTTATATCTTTAAAAACGTCAATAGTTGAAAAAGTACAGTGCAATTTAACAAACATCTTGTGAAATATTGTCATTTTTAAAGATATAAACTCACCCCGACATTACATTCATCGAGACCTTTTATTTGAGTACACACATCAATTTTTTCATATATTTATATATATTATATATATGTATATATCAAAAATATATAAAAAATGCATGTGGGTACTCAAATGAAAGCTCTTGATTAGTGTTACATCAGGATGAGCTTATATCTTTATAAAGGTCAATAGTTAACACATAGTGACTGCAAGGTTGCTAGTTATTATTATTATTATTATTTTAAAAATAAAAATTGCATATATATAAAAAAAGCTTACAATTATAAAAAATAAATATCACGGTATAATAATTGATAAGTGTATTATTAAAAGTAGCCGCGTGACTTTTATCCCACGGGACCTTACACATATGGAGGAACCCATATAACAAGCGAAGCAAAGATTGAAGTATCATGACGATAATGAGACTCTGTCTCTTTTGTATAGTAATGGATATTTCTCCCTCGAGTATTTTCGCACATCGTCATTCAATTGGAGGCGTCGTTAGCGTTACTGTTTGTATACTTCCGTTTATTCGATCGAACAATAAACAAAGTCTATGTATAAATTTTATATAAATAACATTGATCTGTAGGTCTCTTTGTGCGCAGCTACCCAGTCGGATTAGATGGAGAGAAAGAGAAGTTCGATGTAAATTCTTATTCTTTACATGGTACACTCTTTGCAGTACGAATGCAGTCATTGAGAACTGATTCGGTAAATAAACAAGTAGCATATTGTCGATGTGGAATCACCGAGCCGTATAATTTGATATAACTAAAAGCCACGCGACGACTCCAACCTCCAACCTCTTCAGCGTTCGTTCGTGCGGTTTACTATGCCAGACGCTTTATAATACTTCAAATCGAAGTCTATACATATCTACTATATACATCGTGAATTATAAATAATTTATAGTTTTTTTTTTTTATCAATTTTCTTTCAATATTTCAGTAGAAGGTTTTAGATTAAAAATAGAGTTCCAAAAATTACGTATTTAAAAATGCAATTTACTCTTATAGATCTCAAAAAATACATAATTTACTAATTCTAAAAATTTTAAACTAATGATTCATTTAATTTTTTTGAATCTAAATAATAAAATACGATTGGGTCCACAACCTGTTAAAACAATTAAGTAATATTTATTTATTATTGAGAATAAAATTCTTAAAATTTCTACCTCCAAGATCAGTCTTGTTGTCTAGAGAGCAATTTTAAAAATTTTTATTGGTAATATAATACTTCATATTTTTTAACTTATGACGTCATTCAAGGCTTGTTCAACGTCAAAACTAATATTCGCGCAAATTTATCAAAAATATTAATTGATATCCCCTCATTTAAAATAATGTAAAATTTCCAAAAATTGGTATCAAGTGTCATAAAAATTAAAATATTGTATTGTATTTATTGAATATGCCAAGGTAATTAGCCGAATGGCAAAAAATTTTTTACATAGTTTAACAAAACAGTTTACAGAGACTATTGAATAATTCTAACATACAATCGTGATTATTAATTGAAGTATGTTTTTAAGTTTACTGGAAAATAGCCATTTGTAAACTCGAACGTTTATAAACTATAAATTTAAAAATTAGTTAATAATGTCATTTATAAAATTAGTCGCAAATAAAAAATGATATTAATGAAATTAGCGAAATGGAAATTTCACCAAATATAAATTCAGTCATTTATAAAATAGCGAAAAACAAAAATCTGTGGCTACGTGAATTTAGCAAATTCTTACTGTAGAAACTTATAAAATTAGCCGATTGTAAATTTTACGAATTGTAAAATTAGCCATTTTTAAACTTCTTATAACTTTTGAATGAGTCAGTCGAATCTGTTCTAATTTTCAGAAAAGCTAAATTTATGGAAGTCCTTTTAGATGAGTTAAGTCATTTTTTGATCCGTCGATCCGTTAAAGAATTACGAGAGATTTAGAAACGGCTAATTTTACAAGTTTCTGCAGTAAGAATTGGCTAAATTCACTTAGCTACAGATTTTTGTTTTTCGCTATTTTTTAAATGACTGAATTAATATTTGGTGAAATTTAAATTTCGCTAATTTCATAAATATTATTTTTTATTTGCAACTAATTTTACAAATGACATTATCAACTGATTTCCAAATTTAGAGTTAATAAACAATATATTTTACAAACGGCTATTTTCCAGTAATATTAAAAACATGCTTAAATTAATGACCACAATTGTAAGTGTAGATATATTATATTATAAAATACATTACGTGTTATTTATATTGGTGTATTTATTTGACTACATACACTTAATAAGAAACTTAAAATTTGAGAATAGTGACTAGATCTAACTAATATAATTGCACAGATTTTTTATTTAGTAATCCATGATATCACTAATGACTAAGCAAGCTAATTTCGTTTATAATTTCTGCAGACAAAAGATATAACAATAATAAATAATTAATGATAACAATATCTTGATATAAAAATTAGTAATATAAATGATAATTGTAATTATAACCTTGAAAGGTCGAAAGGTTTGTTCTGGTTGGAACGATGGAGATGAGGATAAAGACTAAAAGCCACTCAAGATCATTAATAACAATTGACCACGCGCGAATAGACGTACAGCCGATTGGTTTCAGTGCCTACGTGGTACGTGGTGGCTTCAGTATTTACTCTGCCATATACTGTGTACTATTTACTGATCCACTCTGAAGAGAAGGAAAAAGGGGAGTAAGTAGAGGGTAGGGAGTAGGGGGTAAATGTCTTGCCCAAGTTTAACAAAGAGGATTTCTGGGACGGGCGTGTATTGGTGTAAAAAGGGTATCGCTGAGCCTGAGTGAGAAAGGGGATGAAAAATGAAGAAGATAGTTGTGGTGTTGATGAGAGCTAAGCCACAGTAGATGAAAAAAAGTTTAATAGAATAGAAGAGCATACGAACAAGTCGAGCACGATTTTTCTGGAGACAGTATCGTGTACATGTGACTCTTGGAAATAGGCGTTCAACCAGACACTGGTGGCCTCGACAATCCACCCCCTGAGCTCTGAGCTCGTTATTGGGAATCGATGTCCTGGAAAATTACTCACTGAACCTCCTTGGTCGTTGATCCTCGTATAAGAAAAGAGCACGAGAATATGTCCTAGAGAGAAATACGTCCTGCATGATACTTTTGTCCCAGATCTCAGTCTCTCTTGGATCTATTCTCTACACTTTATCCTGAACGGGGAATTGGGATTGGGTGTGTAGTGTCTGCCGTAAAGGACATAACAGCTGCCAGGAAAAGTTATTTTGGCTCGTGGACAACCATGTGTGTATGACTGCTACTCACTAGCTATTGTGTCCAGAGAAAACTACTTTATACAACTTTTGTTGATGATCCCTTAATACTGACCGTACTTTTACGCTTTGGGTAAAAAAATATTATCATCAGATGTTATTAGTAGCTATTTGACTTTACCTTTTTTTTTTATTTGTTTGGTATTGTTGGAAAAATATTGAGATTCATTTAAGGACGTTCCAAGAAAAAAACTGTTTACTTGAAATTTTTTGAAATTTTTCGTACTTATACTCATAAGTCTCCTCTATACGCAGGAATTTTTTTAAATAGTCCTCGCGGCACTAAATTTTGAAATATTAGCATTCAAAATTTGTATATTTTACATGCAAACCCTATGCTGACCGACGTTCAAGCGAACGTTTTATTAAATATCAATCGTACTTAAATTAGGATTGTTTTAAAAAACCGAGAATCATTAATTGAAGATATTTCAAGTATTTTTTATCAAAAAAAACATAAACAAGCGGTATTCATTTTTTTATAAAAAGTGTTTGAAGTTAGTGACTTTCGATATTTTTCGTGAGTGGAAGTAAGTGAGCGATATTCTATAAAGAGAGGCAGCTATAGTGCGTGAGAAAGAAACCAATAGCCATAACCTATTGGTGTCTTTTTCTTGTTTATGAACGTCCTTAAGATAATTTGTTTTGTCAGTATAGTGATAGTAATAGTCTTGTATCTTGAATCGAAGAAAAATTTTTTATGACAATCAACAATTTTCAAAAATTACTCTGATAAAAGAATTTATTTACTATTTATAAATTTATTTGTTTAGAAATAATTTAATTATTGATTGAATACAATTACATATTTATTGAGAGTTAATAAATTTTTTCTTAATCTCAAAAAAAATTTGCAGCCATTTAATTATGATTATTAATTTTATTTTCTTCATATTTTTATGCAAAAAAAAAATAATTTGAAATAATTTCAAAGTATAATCTACATTATTAAGAGAATAAGAAAAATTTTGGTGGCTAATGCATTATTTAATATTATATTGATTGAATAATAAAATTTTTTTTTTTAATTGCATTGAATTTGAAGAAGAATAAATTAATAGTAAAAAAAAAAACAAACAAAAATTAGAGTTAATATTTATAAACAGTTTGTAAAGAGCGTAATTAATGACGATGAAGCAAAGCTGAACTTTCAAATATTTATTTAGCTATCGGCATAATAAATATAATTATTACTCAACTACTGGTGAAATATTTATCCGAGCACCCTCTGTTTCATCAATTCTCTCATCATTATCTCTGATTTGGCAAAGTAAGCTACTGAACAAATACTTATTTGAATTCCCCTTTTGAGTTTATTTCCATATGCTCCCACACTGCTTTTTCGCGACGCGAGTAACCGAGAGCGGAAAAACTTTTCTCATAAATTTAAACGTTTATATGATAAAAACAATTCAAGTAGAAGTTAAATGTTTACTTATATTTGAAGTTTTTTTTTTTCTAAATTATTTGTGAGATATATAATTTATATAGTGCTAAATATTATTAACTCGCTTCATACTGAATTTAGTACAATACGTCCGAAGCTATATAAGCTATAGGCTTATAATTGTGAATTGAGAATCGTTAATCGAACGCAAACAGCAGGAAATAATTGGGCGTTTGTTTGATTGATGTCGGCTAATTTCGTAAGGCTTCATATCAATTACATAAATGCTGGGAGATAACCTACATAAATTTAACAAAGTGCTTAAATTCACGTAAAGAAGAGATAAAAATCTTGTAAGTCTTCATTCATCAAACTCGCTCAACTTTATCTCCCTTTTCTATTCCTCCCGACGTAGACTTTTACTACGGAAATTAATTGATTTATTCTTAATTCTACCATATTCTCTTTTATTTCATTGGATTTATTTTTGTAATTTAACAACAATTCGTGTCGACAGTCAATACGGACCGTAATTACTTTCTTTTCACAGACTGAACTCATTTATTTATCGGTTAATTTATTTAAAATACGAATTTATTTAATTATTTTGATGGAATAATTAAAAGATTTAGTAAGATATAATTTAACTTTAGAGTTTAGTTTTAATTTAAATCGACTTTTACTTTATTTTATTTTATTTATTGAATAAGTTTAAAAATAAATAATTACATGAGAATCTTTGAACCATTTTTTTTTATTAGACAAAAAAAAATATAAATTTTTTTCAACTAAAAGAAATTATTTCAGATATTGATGAAAATTTTTTATTATTTTATACTTGATTTTGTGATGTAGGATGATTAATTAGGGTATTTTCGAGTTATTGTTATTTTAAATTTAATAGAAATAATTATTTTTGTTAATTATTTTCATTGTAAAATCATTTTGTAAAAATTATTATTTTGACAAATGTTTTTTTTCTATGTCCCGGCCAGGATTAGTATGGGAATGAAATTTTGTTTAAGAAAAATGTAATGTGTGAATCTGTGACAGATATTTCGGCAAAAATCAAATTCATTATGGAATAAATTTAAAAAGAACTTAGAAGATTTTCCCGATTTTCCGTAGTTTCAAATATGCCACTAGGTGGCGAGAATTTCTCACTTGACAAGACTAGCCAAAAAATTGTTAAAAGCAATTTTTATTGACGGAAAAGTCAACCAAGTTTCCCAGTGGTTACAACCTTCCTGGTAGAAGACCATTCACCAGGAAGTAACCAAGGAACTCCTACCTCGTCTCCGACCAGGAACCAGGTAGGTGCTGACTTGACCATTTGGAGAAATTTGGCCACCGCGTAGCTAGGAAAGGGTTGCTTTCCAAGCACCCAAAGCCGTGTAGGTAAGGGCGAGGAGGATACTCTCCACTCGCTCTCAGGGTATAGTTTAGGGCCTCCAGGGCAGACGGCTAGTCACCCTGGCGGGGGGGGGGGGTTATGTAGGAACTAGTTGTATATAGACCGCGTTTTGAGTTTGGAACCGTGATTACCGACGTGTATGTTTTGAAAAGAATGTTATACTGTATTAGGTTATATTGTTTATATTGTATGTTGATTTCGAACCGCGAATATGTGCGTCAAAAGTGATCTTATGTATTGTTTATATTGTTTAAATTTTGACTATTTGTTTATAATATTGTTTAACATGATTCAGGTCAATAAATAGATTTTCTTTCTTTAATTTTATTAATTAAAATGAAGTGTTTCGTTGGTTATATATATTTTTCGATATAAATCCCCGTTTATAACCCTGGACTCCGGCGAGCAAATTTCGAGTCGGAGATTTTCGTGAAAAATTTGGAAATGTTGAAAATAAAACCCGTTACAATTTTTAATTAAGAAAAACTGAAATTTTTCCAGTAATTAATTTATTATTTTTCATTATAAAAGAAGATAATTTTTGAAACCGATGAAGAGCATTTGAGTGAAAAAAAAATTGAAAAATTAAAATTACAAAAAATTTTTATTCAATTTATCTTCAACATTTAACTAAAAAAAAAAAAAAAAAGTGAAACTTCAATTCTATAAATAGTAAATTTTATTTTTTTTTATCATACATTTTATTATCCACGCATTCTGTAAATTGAATCTCAAACCAAAAATGCTTATTCAATATTTTTAAACTCTTTTAATGCATCCACATCCCTAGTTCCAATATTTTTTATTTTTCAATCCGATTTCTTTAAAAAAAAAAAAAATTTTTTTCATCAACCAAAAGCACAAACATTTTCCTCGAGCATAATACACTTGACCGCTTAAATTAAATTAATCGATCATTTTCATCTAAAAAAATTCTCTCCATGCCCATCATAAAATGAAATTTACTAAAATAAAAATTCTCATCGATTGCAATCATGATTGACCTAAAAGAGCCCTCGAGGGAAATTGTTGTCGCTTCTTGATTGCTGGATTTTACAATTTTTCACTCAAATCAACAGCTCGTCTCTGGAAGTCAAGGTGGTGAAACCACATCGCTTAAAACAAAATTATTAATTACAAACTAATAAAAAAAAAAAAAAAAAAAAAAAAAAAAAAAAACTCAAAGCATAGAGAGTATACTTCGCCTGTAATTTTAATTAATTAATAATTAAATCAAGACATTATTAAATTTCAAACATAAATATTAAAAAAATTAAATTACCCACTATTTAATATAATGTGATATTTATAAACTTATAAAATCCAACAACCTCATATTTATTATCCCACAAAATTGTATAATGAGCGTCAATCGGAGCTTAAATGTATAAACTTTTATGCAAACATATCCTCCGCAGATGAGGATCTATGAGCTAAATCATGTGAGAATTTGGTGGTAATTAGAATTCACTCGGGTAATTATGGTGGCAAACATGCACAGTACACATTTTATTATGCAACAAGATTTCGAGAGGCGTAATTCAGTATACAGAAATCAGTGACTTGAAATTGACGTGGGTAGAAGGTACAAGATAGAAGGTAGAAGGTAGAAGAGGGTTAAAGTAAAGACACCAACGTAGCTGCCGACTTACCCTGCACACAATTCATCTCAACAAAGTTCTCAAGCTGGAGTTTGTACAACGAAACTCGTCTCGAGAAATGTCCGACAATTAAAAGCTACCGAGGAACTTTGAATAAAGACAAATAGATTCATGTGGGATTGACACGCCGTGCGTCGTTGTATTAACAGAGAACCACCAAGATGAAGAAGAAGAAGAAGAAGTAACATTTTATGGATTGAGCTGACGACGAGAAATATCTGAATTCAAATCCAAGTTTCAATTAAATGAAATATATATAATACATTCCACGAATATCATGGACGGATCATGGTACTTTTGTCCCATGGTAATTATCTCACGTCTCGCAAATTTAAATTAACTGTTTTACAAATTAAACGCTGACTTATTTAAAACTGTTATTATGCTGGTGTACTTTAATTAATTAGGAGGTTTTTGCATCGTTATTCTTGATGCGATTCATACTGAACAAACTCGACGAATTATATTTGTCATTTTCGTGCAAAAGTGTTGTAATTAATTCGACAATGGCTTTATTTCTGGCTGTCGGATTTCATTTTGGCAGAACAAGAGAATGTGTTGAATTATTTGCAAGATTTTGGTGGTACATTTGATAATCTGATTAGTTATTAGTTATAAATTTACGGTAGGGGTATTACTTTAGAAGCAGATGAGGGGGCGGATTATTGGTTTAAAATTTGATGGCTTGAAAGAGACATGGAAGCTTGGTGCATCAAGAGCTTACTAATTAATCCAGCAACGTACTTGGATTGGAGAAATCTGCTTCCTTACTATAGTACATTATCTATGTGACGTAAATTGTGGTTTCGATCCATTAAGAAATTAACGCTTATTATCATTTTTTAGACGGTTATTGATAATTTGCATTACGAATTCCATTATGGTGTACAGTGGCAAAAGATACTGTTGAAGTAGCATGAGAGCGTATCAAAATCATTTTTTTTAGGGAATCAATGTGTACATTAACATTTTAAGTGTTCAATATTATAAACATTGAATTCTTGAATTTATTAATTATTTAAAAAAATGATTAATTTTCATACTATCACGTATGTGTAATTTAAAATATACTTTGTTTCAAAATTCAATAACTTATTACGTAAATTTTATGTAAATTTATGAAATTTCATAAGTACAGATTTTTTTATGAATTAAAAAAAAAAAAAAAATTAACAGTGTAGATATGACCCAGAAATGCAATTTAACGAAAATTTTTTTGTTCAATTTAAAAATTTATTACAATTAAAAATTTTCATTTGCCAAATTTTTTTTTAAGACACTAGAAAATTAAACGCTCTTAGCGCACTTCTGGTAAAATTTTTATTATCGACAAGTTAATTAATCGATATTTTTACAAAAAAATTTTACTCATTAACAATTAATCGTTGGCATAATTACCGTTGCTATAGAGACCGTTGCCATGGTAACTGTCGCCAAAGTGGTAATACCATAGCAACAAAAAGCGACAACAATAAAAACGTCACATCAACTTTTTAATAGGATAACTGCATCAATTCCTGGAAGAATAAAAATTTTTTTTTATCAACCAGTGTAAAAAAAAATTGTCATAAAAGAGTCATAAGCTTATGATCCTAAACGTGACACAATTTAGGACACTTTTATGACAACTTTATGACACCAAGCCGAAATAAAATTTGGATTTTCGAAAAATATTGTCGCACTTATTCAAAAAAAAAATGTTGTAAAAAGTACGTTTATGATAATTTTAGGAAACTTTAATGAGAATTTTAGGACGCCTTTATGAATTTTATGATACTTTTATGAGAATCAGATTTCTCCACTAAAAATTGGTGAAAGATTTTTTTACCAAAAATTAATTACCATGTATCATTTAACCGTAATGATTTATTAAAAAAATCAAGTTATTTTTGACTTAATAAATCGAACCAACTATCAAACGACAATTCTGATTCATCATAACGAAATAATTAGTCCTAAAAATTAGATTAGATTAGATTATAACTCACCAAAGTTCTGATCAAGAAAGTATGGAGAATAATACAAAGCATGTTGAAAATAATAAACAATCGGCCATTTTGTGACGGCTGGTGGTATCTTCATCCGGTTTCGCAGCTCCGGCTGTCGGAAGTTACCGGCGACCGCGATAATTCTCTTTTATATACATTACACATCATCTCTCACGTTTGGTTACATAATAATATAATATTCTTTATTTAATTCGAAACCACTCAAGCATACATTGAAGAACGATTTGCATTAGCCACACCCAGTTATACTTCAGCACATGAGCGTTGGTCCCATCGCGTGCAGAGCTAAGTTACTCGACTGGATTTCAAATTAAAACTGCTTATGCTGCTTTTTGTACAATAGAAACATAAAGAACTTACACAAATGTATGTTTATATTAACGTCCAAGAGATGATCAAGTCATGAGGTGGTTTGATTTAAGACCGCAAGATTCATTAGATGTTTTACTTATTAATTCTTATCGTTAATTTTACTGTTGCTTAACAATCTCTTAAAATTGTTGGGTATGTAATTGAAAATTTATTACAGTAGAACCTCGATAAGCTAAAGTTCAAGGAAAAAATTAAATAATGTAAGTATATAAAAAAATTTTTAAAATCGAATGAGATGTAGAATTTTTTAATTTGAAAAGTTCAAATTTTAATTGGTTAAGGAGGTTTCACGGCAAGAAAAAGACACCCATAGGTTATGGCTATTGGTTTCTTTCTCACGCTAACTTCAAACATTTTTTATAGAAAAATTAATACGCTCGTTTTTGTTATTTTTGATAAAAAATACTTGCTATAACTTCAATTAAATATTCTTAATTTTTCAAAAAAAATTCTAAGAAACGTATGGTTGTTATTTAATAAAATTTTCACTCTAACTACGGTCAGGATACGGAATACATGTTAGATGTACGATTTTTAATTGCTACGCGTATTCAAAAATTGAAGAATATTGTAAGAAAAGTGACTTTTTAGAGAACTTCCTTAAATTTTCTCATTGAAAAAATTCCATTTAAAGAAGATGGCTTTTATTTGGTTCAAATTTAACTAATAAGTTCTATTTAACTTTATAATTTTATAATTTGACAACGAATAACTTCAAAAAGACGATTGAAGATTTTTTTTTGTAAAAAGTAAACATTGTAAAAAAGGTTTAAATACAAATTTTCATTTGTCTAAAATCGAGCGAAAAATTTATGAAATAAAAAATGTCTCAATTTTATTTTTTCCAGAAAGTTATAGAGGTTCTATTTTATTTGGATATTTTTTTTTTAATCCAAAGCAAATTTTCTGAATAATGACAGAGTTTCAAGTTTCTTGGGAAAATGTCTCAAGTTAATACATAACTCAAGTATTCGACATGTATGAAACATTTCACCATCCTTTACGTGAGTTTTAGTGCATACTATATACGGTATTCTGTATAAACCTAATTCAGAAGCATCCGTCGGTGAGATTACTTCTGTTGACAGATCTCGACCACGACACGTGACACGAATTAAGCTTATAGGAGAAGATGTAATTACATATAGAGTAAAACATTGTTCTCTATAGACTGGGATTATCTGGAAGCTACCACAAAGCACTGTAGTATCGGGCTTATTAATTATATTGATACCTTGTTTGGACCAAAATTGAGATAATGCTTGCGAATAACGTGTTGTATGTCATCTCATATCATGTGTTATCCGTAAATGTAATTGTCTATATTTAGATACTAAATTTCAATTAGTTAATCGAATATTCTGCAAAAGAAAATATTAGTTTTTATTTTCGTCGTCATGATCATGATAAATTTTGCAGAATGGGTGCAATACATGTTGCAAGAGTTGTCTTCATCATTTTACCTTTATTAATTCCTAATTTAAGCTTATTATAGTAAAAAAAAAATTTTTAATAATTAATACTCCCATGAAAAAATTTTATTGAAAAACATTTTTAAGAAATGTATTAAAAATCATTGAAAAATATTTAAAATACATTTTTAATGGCTAACTTTTTGGCGAATTTTCATATAAATTATTGCATTTTGTTAACTAATGATGTTTTGAACGATATAAGCTCATTCCGATGTTACACTCATCGAGATCTTTTATTTGAGTACCCACATCAATTTTTTATATATTTATATATATTATATATATGTATATATGAAAAATATGTCAAAATGCATGTGGGTACTCAAATGAAAGATCTCGATGAGTATAACATCAGAATGGACTTATACTTACGAAAATATTAATAATTATGACACTGAAGTTGACAGACATTAAAAATTTTTTTAGAATTTTTTAGCAATTAAATTCTAAAATAAAAAAAATTTAATTAAAAACTTTCATATATTAAAATTAATAAAAATCACAAGTGAAAATTTTCAGAAGCATTTTTTTATTGTAATTAATTTATTAAAAAAATTTTTTAAATTCACAGCTGACGGCTAACTTAATAATTAGAGAATGATCTTTGCATTTTGTTAACTAATGATGTTTTTAACTGCTTAAGCTCATTCCGATTGATCAATATCAATTTTTTCCATAGAGTAATATACCTTTCGAAAGAACAAAAAAATATTTTTCCACAAAAAAACCAGGTGATGTGATGAAAGCAATAAATAAATCGATTTTTATCTGCGGTTATTGAACAAGAATGTAAATACGCATCACGGTTGATATCCACCTTTGACAACTTTCGGCCCAAAATATCCAATAAATAATACCGAACCCCCTTTATCTGTTTATCTAACAAAGACGATAATAGTCTTCAGTCTACAATCTACGGTGCAGTGTATTATGTAACGAAGCAACTCTTGCTTTTAATATAAAATATAACATTATATTATTGTATTATATAAAAAGTATACCTAAGCGTCGTTAAATGTAATGAAAAGATTGTAGCGAGGGCAGAAGCTGGTGGCACACGCTTTGCCGGGACAACATAATTCAATTTGACGTCAATTCAACCCTACTCTCTATTATTATTATTACTTTCAAAGCTACTTTCTCACTCTTTATTTTACATGTATACATCTACATCTCTTTATCTTCTTTTGTACTCCTTTTCTTTTTGCCTTCAATTATTGTGTCCTTTTTTCGCGACAGCAGATGCTAGATGATGTGATAATAAACTAAATTATTCTGTTACTCTTTTAACTCATTTTCCGCCTTCTTTTTAAATAATAATTTACAACAAATAGTTATAAAATCGATTCGTCTTTTTTACTGATTTATTTGATCATAAAAAAAATTTGTGTTAGACAATCACAATAGCGTCATCTCTGGAGACACAATTAAAATTATTTTAATTTAATATTTCATCCGTAAGAAGATATCAATCGATTTTACGATCAATATGTTAAAAAATTATCTCAGAGATGTTTTGAATTTTACTCTTTTGAGGAAGTATCGTGATAAATCACTTTTCTTACAATATTCTTCAATTTTTTAATACGCGTACTTTTAAGTGTCCTCTATACGAATAAATTTTTTTTAATAGTCCTTGCGGTGCTAATTTTCGAAATATTATCAATTAAAAATCGTACATTTAACATGTATTCCCTATTTTGACCGTAGTTAAAGTGAACATTTTATTAAATAACAATAATATGTTTCTTAGAATTTTTTTGAAAAACGAAGAAAATTTCTTGGCTTAAAAAAATTTAACTTCGTTCAAGAAATTTTAACTTCATTCAAGAAATTTTCAATCTTCCTTAAGATTTTCTTGATTTAAGAAAATTTACGCTTGACTCAAGATTTTCTTTCTTTCTGTGTGGAAGTAAGTGAGCGATAGTCTGTAAAGAGAGGCAGCAGCACTAGTGCGTGAGAAAGAGACCAATATAAATAACCTATTGGTGTCTTTTCCTGCCGTGATACCTCCTTAAAATTAAAAAATTAGGAAAGATCTGATAAAAGCTCGATTTGTCAATAAAATATTTATAACTATTGACACCATGCACCTCACGCTTTTTTCAAAATAAAATAAATTTTTTTTTATTCACACTATTATTAATTTATATTTATTGAAATTTTTAACACTATTCTTAATTTAAATTCATTAAAACTTATTTTCTATTTTTTTAGTTCGGTTTTCTATAAAAATCGTGTTTTTTAGTTTTTTAAACTATAATTTATTTTCTACTTTTTAGTTTTGTTTATTTATAAAAATTTTTTTTTTTAATTTTTTTAAACTATTATATGCTTTGTTGACTTAAAAATTCTCTTTGGTGTTCGAAAATTTGTTAATATTAGATAAATCGGCTAAAAATAATGGTTGGAAATAAAAATTTCTGCCTTATCGACTATATATGAAATTTATATAAATTAACAAAAATCTTATTTTGCAAATTGAAAAATGGAATAATTTTATCAAATTAGTGTATTGTCATCGGTCCTAGATAAATCTACAAAGTTTGAACGAAATCTGGCCGTTTAAAGTGGGTCAAAATCGCGCCCAACGAAGTCGGTTACAAACAAACATACAAGTGAAGCTAATAAAAATCGTGTAAAATAAAAAAATCCCGCTTTTTTAACTTAAAAAATATTATTTTAAAATATAATTTTAGAATTAGTATACATATATGATGTACTAACATCATCTTCCGGAATTATCGTAAAATTCAATCGATAACTATTACTTGCGTTAAATTTAATTGAAGTGAAGGCTAAATGCGTCATACCCTCAGAATTATTTTGTCAATTGAAGTCGACCAGGTCATCCATATTACAAGTATAGCATTTTCTACTTAAATAACTTTCTTACTTTGAATGTAACATATGTTACTAAAAATCAATGAGGCGAATCTTAATAAAATAAAAAACCTAAACTAAAAATCACGATAAAATGTGTGGATTAAACAATTGAAAAAAAATGCAAATAAAATAATGAAAACTATCGACAAAATATAACTAAGTGGAAAGAGTTAACAGTTCCCACAGTAGAGCGAATAAAATGGATTGAAAGTTGGTTGATATAATTTTACAATTGCTGTCACAACACGAGCCACTTGATCTGACCGATTAAAAAGGCACCTCGAGTTGCCAAGCTCTAAATAATTCCTTTCAATTGTTCTCTTTCGAGCGCGGTCTTAATAAAAAAAATCCCTTTAGGACTGTTACGTCAGTGTCATGTGACATTTTTTTCACCGTCTCTTTATTTTGCTTTTGTGTCCTTACATATTTCGCTTCTGCGTGGCTACACACGTATGTAACACAAGTGTATATGTATATTAATCGACCCAAAGCCCAAATATAATCTCGACTCAAGTGTCACATAGCTAACCCAAAAAAGTACTCGAATTGCTGGAGAAAGGAAACACCGAATTATTGCTCTAACCAGATTCTATTGGAATCAAATCAGCCAGGCGGGTTAAGCTTTATCCGATTACATTTTAAATTTTATTAGATTATTGACATTTTAATAAAACAATTTTAATATTCTATGGACATTGTGGAGTTATTAAAAGTGGTTAAATCAAATCGGTATGCTAAATTTTAAAAATGATATAATTACTAATCTATTCAAGCAAACGCTTTCTTCTTGTGGTGTCGTGGCTTCAATTTGCACTTCTCAAATATTTTTGAAGGGTTATCTAGCTGACACATGTATTTATCGCAGAAATAAATTTTTTTCTGGCCTCTAAAGAAAACTACTTGATTCAAATAAAATAATTTTTTTTAATCCTCTTGGCTCAATTTTTTTTTGTACCATAACTTATACTGATTTTAAAAGATCCTGAAATTTTAATGCCAATCATTTTTCAAGGTACGTCAATTGCGAGATAAGAACAATAATGTAATAAGAACCAGTTCGTACATCGGTATTTTTTCTATTAAAATTTTCTCAATAAAACGAAGGTTAAATATTGAAATAAAATTTATTCAATAGAAGAAAAAAGTTTTCGAACATAGTTTAAATAAGTTTCAATGTAATGGCAAATCTTTGGGTTCGCGACACGTGTGCTTTAGCATATGCTTTTTTCACCGCTGTTAGGTAACACACATATCCTTTGTGTATTTGCATTTAAATAGAATTTCATATTTTTTACATTATATGCGACGCGGCTAACCAGTAATTTCATTATATTTCGCTTAACCAAAATTCAACCATTGGGACATTATTTCGTTTATGGCTTTTTCAACTTTGCGTGTTTGAGTTTAAACCCGGTTTATGTCGTTATTGATCGACCGGTCTGGTAATTTAGTTACTTGCTCACTACCACAAATATTTTTGCTTCCACATTTATGCGTTAAATATTGTTTTCATCTATGTAAAAGTAACTGTGAAGCAATTTTAATAATGAAATACATTATTTTTTTTTAATAATGATGATAACAACTATTAAAGCTTATGCTTAATCAAGACTCATCAAGACCTTTCATTTGAGTACCGACATCAATTTTTCATATATTTATATATATTATATATATATATATATATATATATATTATATATATATATATATATATATATATTATATATATATATATATATATATATAT
>JZSA01000419.1:0-41647 GCA_000956155.1 Cotesia vestalis | reverse complement strand
TAATTTAAAAATTAATCACAACTACATTTTTAATAACAATTAAAAAAAATCAACAATAAAAAAATTACATTTTCTTTTCAAGAATTAAAATTGAATAACTATACCCAAAGGCTGTAGCTTGATTTGTCTTCGTTGATCACCTCCAAATCCTGATTGGTTAAATAGCTACTTATATTTCTCACAAACGTATCTGGGAGTTTATGTAGAAAAATATCGTTGATCAACTTTTCAACATTGATCAACAACTGCTTTCTATTAGCTCCCATCTTTAACTTATGATGTAGCATATTTCCATAGAGCGGGAAGCGCTCACGGATGTTTGAATTTAAAATATCTCCTTCGTCGATCCGCTTCAGTCTTCTTGCCAACCAATGTGCGTTTTTATGAAGAACCGAGAACAGACTGAAATTACTCGATCCGACGAATGTCTGTTTTAGTTCCTCGACTTCCTTGGCGCACTTTAACCTCAAATCTTCGAACTCCTTCCCTTGGATGGCCTTCAAGTTCCCTTCCGCAAGCCGACATCCAGCTGTGTCCAATTTCACCAGATGATGTTTGAGTAACAGCCTTTTGCTCGCTGCACTTTTCCGATCATTTGACTCAAGAGGCAACTGACCGCGATTATTCAGCAAGTTAACATCAGCTCCAGCGTCCAGGAGGTATTGGAGACAGCTTTTTTTCGGAGAGCTCATGGCATAATGAAGAGAAGTCTCTCCACCCAGGTTTTTTTTGTCAACCTGAATATTGACACTCCTCAGTAGAATCTTGAGCTTGCTCAGGTCCCCAGAAATGACAGCAGCCTGCAGTGGAAACTCTGCTATCAAATCTTCCTCCTTGCAGTAGTTGACGTCTGCTCCTCTTCGTAGAATCATCTCCATGGCTGTGTCAGACCCATAGAGACTCGCTATCACCAGAGGAGGGTATCTTACTTTCGACCTGCAGTCGATATCTAACTCGTTAGTCAAAAGTAATTCAATGAGCTCCAAATTGTTCCCGATGATAGCAAGGTCTAGAGGAGTCCAACAATCAATCTCTCTGGTTGGAAAACAAGTCACGTTCACGTCGGCTCCATGTTCCAGTAGCATCTTGGCGATTTTGACTTGGTTTCCTTTGACTGCTAGATGAAGCGCAGTGTTACCAGCGGAATCCTGGGCGTTGACATTTGCACCTGAATCGAGAATCCTGAATATGACCAAGTTCTTCAGTTTCTCGAAAACTGCGAGATGTAAAACTGTACCGCAGCTGGCCTCGTTGATGGTCACGTCTACGCGTTTATTTAGAAGATGGCTGATAAATTTATAATCCTTCATATATACAGCAATATGAAGGATCGAGACTTCTCCGAATTCTCCCAACACATACCTCGAATTCACACTTACGTCACCTTCTTCAATTTGTTTTGTAACTTTATTATATTCTTCCACAGTAATTAACTCCATTTTTAATAAGATTTTTAAATGTTACTGGTAACTTTTAAAAAACTCACTCTATTTAAAGTTTTTGTATGCTGAAGTAAATATGTTCACTTTAAGGTTAACACACAACCGTATACAGTAAGTTATTACTTGAAAGAAAGAGCTGCTGACTTGTTAAGTTACTATTTACTTAATCTTGAGATTTATCTTTTATCCCCTCTCTCACTGAGGAGACGTGGAGCCTCGACTATGGGGGGTCAGCCTATTCGTTGATTCGTGCGCAAATATACTTACTATAGTCCCAATATACAGTTTCTTTAATTTTTTTATGTTATTTCATGAAAATAACAATTTTGACACTTAAATTGTAGAGAATTAAAAAATTTTCAACTACATATAGAAAACCAAAAAAATTATCCAACAATTTATAGCGTAGCTATATAAATAAAGTTACTAGGACAATATATTTTAAGCTCTCTACGAATGTTTTTTTAGTAAACAAATAAATAAATAAGAACTGAAATAAAGTAAATATTTTTATGAAAAAATTTAATTAATTAATTTTTTTTAATAAAAAAAAAAAAAATTATTTCAACTACTAGATTGCATCCTGTAGTTTTTCCGCGCTGAGCACTTTTTCAAAACATGAAACCCAGTTTTTTATGAACGATTATAATTTCTAAATTTTTCAGGCTCTAATTAAAATTTAAATTATGATAGTAGCTTTATTATTAGCATCTATGTAAGAGTATTATCATTTACTTTAATATTGATTATATAATATGTAATAGAATTATAAATTAATGTGATAATTAATAACCAGATATAAAATATTTACCCATTAAACATTGTATAAACTATCATTGATCAGATAATTATCATGAAAACCAACGTCAAACTATGTGGCAACGGACAAATACGAAAATGTTGATACTGTGTTCATAATAACAAACATCCCTTAATCAACATCACAAGTACTCGCGATCTAAATGGACGTGTAAAAGCTGGTCAAAGGACATATGAGCATTAACATGAATTTACATTACTGTACAATCTATATAATATACATATTTCGTATATAATTATTGACATTAGGTGTTCATGTTTTACACATACTTAGAACAGTAGATACAAATATGAAGTCTGTATAAATATAGACAGTAGCATACTATGTAATATCGTTCATATATATGTATATATGTATAAATATATAATATACCCGGATATATCGATCGTTTACCTCAGCTCGTATGTGTAATGCTGATAGTTATATAATATTGTAATATGTATGTATGTAGATTTTCAACATTATACAGCAGAGGCCAGTGGCACAAGCGAAATTAAGTGGGCTTGCATGTCGAGAAGAGCTTGCTTTGCTAGCCCGGTGCTCGGTCTCTCGGATAGGAGTCTCGCGTGTCATAACCTACTAGTCGATTATCTGCGGTCGATATTATGTATTATATATTTCGACTAAGCTACTGTTAATTATATGCTTTTTATGTTACTTTGTTGTATTGTATTTTACACACTGTGTTATATTTTATATGTTTTATTTATTTTTATGTTATTCATTTTGAGGATTAATGTTGCTTCAAAAATACTCGAGTAGTGGGTCTTTGAGGGTGAGTTGTTTTAATTAGAGGGAGTTTTTTCGGCTTGATGAAAAAATTTGATTAATTTTGAATTTGTAAATTTCTTAAGGGGCTTTTAGAAATTTTTTAAAATATATGCCGAGTATTAAGAGAAATTTAGAATTAAAATAAAATTTAGTTTTATGGAATTGTTTTGTTTCACGGAAAGCAATACTTCAACCCATTCAGAAAAGAAAATTTACTAGCATCAAGCAAATAATTTTGAAGAGTATTAAATAGATTTGAGTTAAGAAATTTTTCTTGGTTTAACTAAATTTTACTTGATTAAAAAATTTAGACAATAGAACTTTTCAAAATTATTTTTTTGGTTCAAAAATTTTTCACTTGATTCAAGTTAATTTTTTTTTCTGTGCATAAAAATGATATTTAAAATTTTTTATGATAATTAGAAACTTCAATCTAGGTGAAAAATTTATTTTATGAATTTTCATGATTATTTTTAAAAATCCTTCGTTAAAAAAATTTTTAATTGATAATACCAAAAAAAAAACATACTACTATGAAATAGAAAAAATTCTCAGTCTTATTGTCATATCAAAATAATATTTTCTTTTTATTTTCCTCTGAAAAAATTTTTCAAAATTAATTTGTATATTAAAGTGATAAAAATCTAAATATTTGTTCTGTCTGATAAATTATAAGTTAAGGAGGAAAAGTTTAAGGATTGTAGTAAGATTTCGAATAATTTAAAAATATTCTGAATTCTGAACTTGATAGAGGTAATAATAATCTATCTAAAAGCATCTGAAACAAAACTTGTGATGAAATTCATATCTTTGAATGCCTCGAATACCTTTGAAGTACATTTTAACCTCGGAGATAAGAAATTAGTTATTTGATGAGTATATAATAATGATATTTGCGTTAATAATAATAACAATAACAATGATAATAATAATAAAGATAATAATTACCCATAATGAGCATGATAATGGGGACAGTTGAAAGACATGCGAGGCAGATAGTGACAAACATAGTTTTGCTGACAACCCCCATCGCCCGGAATACAAAGTCACAGATGCCACTAGCTTCTCTGTGGGCGTCTTTTAGTTGAAACACTAGAGATCCGTACGTCGCAACTCCCAATCCACTGGAAGCGGTTGTTCCCTTTTCTGTTGAATTTACCGTTCTCATACAAAGCCGACGTGATTCATCTCCTGAAAACTAATTTAATCAAAAATTCTTCATTTTCTTATACTTTTAACATCAATTAAATTATTTTTTATTTTTATTACTTTTTATGAAATAAGGTCGGTAAAAAAAATCTTAATTTTATTTTAATTTCAGAACATCGTGACCTATCATCATTATAACGAAGTTATTTGATACTTTTATTGCAATAATTATGATTGTAATTTAGCGTTAAAAATAATTGTGGTTTTTAAATATGCATCGTGCAAAAGCTATTAAATAGTTTAGGATTAATATCAAGAGACTCTGCTGTAATTTCGTGTATTGAAAATTTGTATGAGAAATTATTAAATATTTTTACTTTTTATGAAAGTTTAATTGTTCTTCGCTATAGTAAAATTAAAATTTTATTGTCAAGAGCAAGTTACGAGATTACGTCAAGAAATTATAAATTTCCTCATATTTTTCAATCGTATTGAAATTTTTAAAGACTACTCAAACAAAAAAGTCTTATCATCATTTTTAATTATTTAATTAAGCTCCTAGTCAACAGTTGAAGAAAATAAAAATTTTTGGGTACGAAAGTGATTAAAAATTTTTTTATTTTTTCCTCTCAGACTTTGATGTGTATAATATCAATTGTATAAATACTTCGTTAATTTAACACACTGGTAAAAAAAAATTAAGTTTTTTTAAAAATTAAAAATTTTGGACGAAAAACATCATTTTAAAGAGTTAGGTTACCTTGAATCTTAAACGAAGAATAATTTTTAGCTTAAAAATTTTTTTGTTCAATTTAAGATGATTAAACTCTTCAAAAAGATGCTCTATAAAATAAGAACAGTAAAACAAATTTATTTTGTTGATGAAATGATAAATTATTAATTGCAAATTAGAGACAACAATAACGAATTGTTAGCTAATTACTGAATCAATAATGATGGAAATTTCAAGACAAATTGAATCTTGACATTGCCACTTGATTGCGTGCTCTAGAGTAAACTTCTCAGGTTATATATACCCAGATCATTTCCAATATAGTCGAGTATCAAACACAATCTATCGATAACTACTTGAGTGTACTCGAACAACTATTGTATGTAAGATATGTCCTCATGTGCAATATCTTCGGTACAAAATATAATAAGCAGTCCAGCAGTCCAGCAGGACATAAGACACATGAAAATATTATTATTGTCATCAATTATTTTTTTTTTTATTAAATTACTATTTTATGCAAATGGAAATTCATGAATCTGAAGCTGACTTGCTTTTTCATTTATTAGATTTATTTATTTATAGCATTTTTCAGTTTATTAAACAGCACAAAAGAGCGTAGTTGGAACAACTCGACAATATTTTCCTTTGTTGCTTGTTGCTTTGTACCTGCAAAATCAACTGATTTACTTTGAAAAGCTGCTTTGTGTACTCAGAGTTATTTTTTAGAGAAATGCTAGTGAGTGCATTTACTTTTGGAGTTTCTTACTGGATGTAGAGTAAAGTCAAGTAGTTTGCTAACACGATACGTAAATACGGGCTTTTACTTTATAGATTGAACTGATAAAATTGATTTCGATGAAAATGAAGACTTTGAATGTTTGAAATTTATTAAAAAAATGTACAACAAATATTTGAGCTTTGTACAATCATGAAAAATTTAGTAAAGTAGTTCATGATTTTTTGCAGTATATTTTTTTGGTGTTGACTTAATATTTTAATTATTAAAAATTAATTCCTCATGAATTTATAATTTTTTTCGCGAAATTAAAAATAAAACAATTTTTATCAATGACAAAAAAAAATATTTTTACGACAAAAAATAATACGAATAAATTAATAAATATAAATCATTTTTTTTAACATAAAAATTTTACCAAACTAAATTTATTGTGATGAAAAATATCGAACCAATTTTTTTCAATGATAATTAGTAATTCTCAAAAATTCTTAAATTGTGATGGTTTAAATACCAACGAAAAAAATTTTAATAAATATTAAATTTATTTCCAGATAGTTTTAAAATTAAAAAAAAATATATATGTTAATACAGAAGCGATTGTCATTTTAATTTCCGAGCAATTAACGTGTCATTTAAAATGTTCATTAACCCGAAGTAGCTAAAAGAAATTTAAGTAAAAAAAAAATAGACGAGTAAATCATTAGTAAAAAAAATTTAGAGGGAGGAAGCTACTATTTAAAGACAGTTAAATAGAAACGGAATTGAGATGAAAGAGTTTAAGAGTTTAAATATTTAAGTAAAAAGACACAATACCATTCAGATAAAACGTATATATAGATATATATAAGAGAATTTAATGTCGATAAAAAACACTCTTTCGTAGAAGGAAATTACGAAGCTTAAGTGCACCGCTGGAATTTTATTTTATTCTAGTTTTTCTGAAACTCGGGTCACGTAGTCTTATTTTACTTTTTCCTCAACGCTCACCGTTAAGTATAAAGCAGACATTGAGAATAATAAAGCTCGTTTACTTTGATTGTCTTACTCATTCTCAGAGCTATACTATCGTGTTAGGAGGTACTCAAGAAGATAAAAATGTATTTCGTAGAGATTCCCGGAATTCCGATGTCACAACAGCTCAAATATATTTTTTTTCTACTGTTTCGCATGAATTGAGAAGTTTCATAAGACTTAGGAATTATTGTAAACATAAATGAAATTCTTTGCTTAATTAAAAACATCTTTTTCTTGAAATCAGTTATTTATTTTAATTATTTAAGGCAAACTTTCGTTTGTATATTAAACTTTGAACGCTTCTTAACTGTTTGAAAAGTTTTAATAATTCAAGAATTTTACGCTTCTTTACTTATTTAATAAAATAATAAATATTGTAACTTGTAACTAAGATGATTTTGATTGCTGTAAGATCAAGTTACGGTCAAGTTGAGGGTTAAAACTTTCACTTGTGGTAATTGTAGTTCAAGTGAAGCAATAAACGCCAATATAAGGTGCGATTGAACAACTAAGTAACTAGTTCATGAGTATACTTGGGCAAAGTAATTACCTGGCGAATATGTGGTCGCGCTAAATATATAATACTAGCTGTCAATCGCTTGCTGAACGTGAGTTGAAAATCATTTGTGTTTTTTAGTCAAAATATTTTTGAACTTTAAATAAGCGTTTACCCTCAATTATGTTTTTAAGGAGTTTTATAAATGATTATAGTTTTTTATTTGCAAGGATAAATAGTGTAAATATTATCATAATGTTTTATAAGTTGATTTGTTATTTTTTTTTTACAATGATCTCTCTAATTTTTATCACAATTCTATTGAATTAATTATATATTATTTACTTAAATAAAATTACTGAAAAAGAGATTTTTAATGAAAACTTTTTACTTGTTCAACTGACAAAATTAAAAAAATATTGTCAATTTAAATAATTTATTAAGAAATTAAATGTAAATTTTTTTGACATTAATTTTATGTCTGTGGATTTTATAATTTTTTTTCTTATTAAGTATTTTTGAAAAAAAACGTTTCATTATTTATTAGCTTCGAAATTATTTATCAAAAATATTTATTTAGCTTATTTGTAATAGCTTATCCAAAAATTGAATTAATTTTCACCACTGAATTTTTATTTTTATTTCAAATAAATGAAAAAAAAAAAAATAATTTATAATTTATGAAAATTATTATTATTCAAAGTCGACAGTAATTAATCTCAATACTGATATCTCGATTTTTAAAATACAAAATTAAAATTGTTGGGATAAAAAAGAAATAAATTTTCCGAATCCCAACTTTCTAATTTTTAGTCTGAGTTTTTGATGCCTCGTGATGTGTTATCAATATTATTATTTTTACGAAGGATGATGAAAAATGGAAGACCAAAAAATGTTGACTACACAGTGGGCTTTTTTTTATATTCTATCTGGAAATTTTTTCATGTAATTTACTACTATATACCGAGAGAGAAAAGAATGAATGGGAAATAGGAGGAGCAATATCAATTTTCTTACGGTAGATATAAGATATAAATGATTATTTTTGTGATTTTACCTGTGAGACCGAACTGCTGGCTCGTCTAGATTCAGCCCAAGCATTTGTTCCATACCCTAAATTCGTTTGTGTTCCATGACCTGGACCAGATCTCACGCTACTTGTGTTACCGTCACGATAACGATAAGGTGACCCACTGCGATTTGCTGACGTACCTTTAAAATAAATTACCCTTTTTTCATTCACTATTTTATGCTTCAAAAAAAAATTTTTTTTTTTTATGGTTATTATTTAGAACATTACATTACTATTGCTGGAAATTTATTATTAATTTAAAATTTAATCACATGTTTCGTTATTTTTTAATTAATTAGGTTTTAATGATTAATAAAATAGAAAAATATTTTTAGTTGTTTTATTTTTTTCGTGAAAATTTAATAACACTAATTACTTGAGACATTTAATAAAAAATTCTGGATATAAATAAGCGACAGCGGTACGAAATTAGGGTTAATTGTCGTTGTTAATTACCGAGGTAAATTATTTCAGAATTACCATATCATTTAATTAATGGAAATAAAATTATAATTATATGAAATTATCAAGAGGTTTTAGATTACAGTTTTTATTAAGTTTTAATAATTTTGCTCCAAGCGGATAAAATGTTAATATTTAATTTATATAATTTATTTATTGAAAAATCAATAATTTTGTCTTCAGTCAGTTAAAATGTCGGTACTTTATGACCCAAAATAAAAAAAAAAATTCAATAGACTTTTGAGTAATGTCCATCAGTGAAAGAAAATTGAGACGATAAAAAAATCTCGATATCTTGTTAACTCTCGACTCGATTTAATAAATCACATTTTTTACACCCCCTTCTGAAGTTATGTAACTTATACGTTAGATTTTTTTTTGATCTGCAATTGGAAACGGCGTTATTCTCATGATAGTATACCGAGTGATCGTGTCTTATCGAGTGCAAGTAGTAGCGTCACAGTATCTGCAGTAACATCAGCAAAAGTACCAGTAGACTAAGAGAAATACACGTTAAGATCTTCGAGCTATCTCACGACTTACATTTTTACAATCTTTCTTCACATTCGTTTTTTCTCATAAACATCCAAGTAGCTGCGATTTAACGAGAATCGGGTGTACTTTACGATCTAGTTTTATGACCCTTGGAATACACGCGAACGTGAATTTACGGCCCTATCATAAGTGATTTTTACTTATCATTTTTTAAATAAATAATTTATATGAAGCCCAATTTATTTATGTTCTAAGTTATGAAGTACAAGTTTATATTTAAGAAAAATGTTCAAAAGAATTAAGTTGATTTTAGAAAAAGTACACGGAAAAAAAAATTCTTTGGTGAACTAATTTTTTGTCTCAAGAAAACTTTTTTTATTTCTTAAGCCAAGAAAATTTCTTGTAAGACTTTCCTTTTTTTTTTTTAGTCAAACATAAAAACTCTAAAAGTTAAATTTTCATTTTATATTATTTTTTTTTCTCTACTGTAAAAAAAAATTTGTAAATTTAATAATATTTTAGTGTACAAACATACATTAAAATTAAATGTCAAGTTTACGAAAAAAAAGTATAATGTAAATTAACAAAACTTCCTCCCAATGTAAGATAAAAATCGACGTTCTAATTAGCAAATTATCTAACTCCATTTTAGAAAATCCTCCATTTGTATGAAAAAACAATTAGTTCAAAATTTATTATCATTATCATTTAAAAACAATTTTATATTTAATGGAGGTATAATATTTTGGTTTAAATAATTTATAATTAGACTATTTCCCCATCAAAATGTTAAAAAATCACTGTCTAAAAAATAAGGAGTTGGACGAATTGCTAATTAGAATATTGAAATATAAAAATAAATCCATAAGTATACCTTGATCAGCAGAAGCTCTCCGAGGTTCTTGAAACGCAAGATTATTGCCCCGATGATTTCGCTTCTCATAGCCACCAAGACTTCCTCTGGGACTATGATCGATTTCCGGCCCAATGCTGCCCCTCGGACTGCGACTAGGATTGTCCTGATCAGGCGCGCCACCAATAGATCCTCTGTGATTGCGATCCAAATCGGGAACAACAGCAACAGAGCCCCTAGGCGACCTATTTCCCGCTTCGTGAGGGACTATCGATCCTCTGGGGCTCCTCGCGGGTTCGGGATAGATGGATCCTCTGGGCGAGCGATTAGGATCTGGTGCGATGGACCCTCGAGGGGACTTGCTGACCTCGGGCATTATGGAGCCCCGCGGACTCGGGTTGTGGTACTCCGAGCTGATGGACCCTCGCGGACTCCGTTCTTGGTCGATGTTAGGCGCGATGCTGCCCCTGGGAGACCTCAAGGCGCCTCTCTCGATCATTTCCGGACAGATAGACCCGCGAGGACTCCTCTCCTGGTCGATAGGCGTGCTGGCGTTCCCTCTCAGTGACCTCGGGACATCCGGACAAATTGACCCTCGCGGGGTTCTGTCGAACTCGATGTTGGCAATGCTGCCTCTCGGGCTTCGAGATGTACTTTCCGGAAGCAGCGAATGCCTCGAGCTTCTGATCCCTCCGTTGTCAGGCATCAGGCTATTCCGGGCCTGGGACAAGGCTGCCGCGGACCCGGGGACTATGCTGCCTCTGGGACTCCGATTGTAGGCAGGCTCGGACCCTCCCACGCCGTACATGTTCCTCGGGCTGTGGGGCCCGTCGGGAACCAACGAGTGACGAGGACTCCTCGAGCCGTCAGGTACCAAACTATTTCTAGGACTCCGCGCGGAGTCGGGAACTAATGATCCACGAGGTGACCTCATGTAATCGTCAGGGACTAGTGAATTTCGGGAACTTCTGTTGGGGTCCGGTAGTAGGCCTCGCGATCCGCAGAGCTCGGGGTCTGGTAGGATTCTCCGACTGATTGGCTGCAAGCAGTCAAAAAAAAAGTTTGGAAAATCCAAATGAGCATGCCTTAAGCGCTCATAATGTACATAAATATGTTAAACACTACTATATAGTCTCGGTTATAGTACAGTTACATACTCAGCCTATATTTCAGAAAAAAAATTAATATGGCTGACCAAAACACAAAAAATGGATTAAATTGCCAGCCGAAATAAATTAATTTTAATTATGTAAAAAAATTTTAAGCTTCGATTTTTTCCCACAGTTATCCGGAAAACTCTAATGAACAGTTTAAAAAAAAGATTAAGTGAAAAAATGAAATTCCTCAAGAGTTATAAGGTTTACCCCTTCATGCGAACTTGAAAAAATGACACCATATACCGTGAAATCAGGTTTTTTTTGTATTTTTTTATTATTTGATGGCTATAAATAATTATAAAAAAATATTTAAACTGTTCAGTAATCGTTTCTCTTATCAACAAAGCGTGTTTTATATAATTTCTTTAAGTATAAACAATTTAAAAGGCGATTTAATCCGAGGAAATCGGGGTATTTTAATTTTTTGGCGATAGCAGAGCTATGTCTTCGCGCGTTCGCGCTTAAGGCATGCAATAAATCTAGATTTTTTTTTACTTCTTAAAAAAAAATAGAATATAAAACATTCGGCGTTCAATAATCTACTGATCTGGTAATATAGAAGATAAATTTAATAATGCATGTACTAATGAAGATTGTGATTAATGATACAATAGTAATTAACGTTTGCATTAATTTCTGGTTGACGTCATTGGATGCGAAATGCAAATAGTGTAAATTACCTCATCGTGAGAGTCCTCGGCTTCAAACGCAATGTTCGGAACTACGCTGCCGCGAGGCGAACGTTGTCTGTCCATTTCGTTAGTGCCGGAACTGGAGGTGTTTAATGTCAATGATATCGCCTTGTCAGTTGCTACGGAGGCCCTTCGAGCCCTCGGGACGGGGGTGGCCCCAGGTGCGCTCCCGGATTGGGGCGAACTAGCGACGCTCCTCGACGCCCTTCTGCGTCGGGACGAAGTACTCCTCAAAAGCATCACGGCATTGTTTTAATTCTGAAACAACAATGATAAAAAAAAAATAATTTAGAAAAATTGTAGATTAAAATTAATTTAAGAAAATTCCGCTTGAAAAAAATTTATTAATTATTTGAAAAAAATATGTATATATTACAGATACATAGTATTGTAATTTTAATCATCAATAAATTAAATGCATGACGTGGAAATATTAAATAATAAATTAATTTTAATTTTTTTCTATTTTTTGTAGATAATCTTAAAGTCAGGCTTAACACAATGAATATATGAGTTGTAGATTGAAAATGTTGAAAAATTCAGTCAAAGGAAGTAAATACATTTAACGATCACATTTTCCAGTGTTCTAGTGTGTAATTTAAAGTCACTTCTAATGAAGGCTGTTTTTTAAAGAATAGCGAGGATAGAAAAAGCGTGAAAAAGTATAAAAGCAAAAGTGAGTTTAGTTCAAAGCGGCGAAAGAAAAAGATAATGATGATGGATGATAAATTGATGAAAGTAGACATGTGGGAGTATTGAGTGTAATAGAGCGAAGGTGATAGGAACTATACAATCTATATTTGGTGAAAATAAATTTGAAAAATGAACTGTGGGTGTAAGAAGATGAGCTTTCTGATTCCATACCCTTTACGCTATACTCTATTGATTAACACTATTTTTCATCTTTCTTTTTGAAAAGATATATCTATGTTTTTTACTGTACCTAAATATTTTACTAGATTGAAAGATTTATGTATTCTATCGTCAATTGGTCAATGATAAGTTATATTGTTCCACACTCATTTTTTATACAATAAATTGCTGTGACATAATATGAAACATTGAACAGAATAAAGTTGTGTGACAATAATTTGTTAAAATTTACATTTTGAATTCTGGGTTAAATTTTGGAGATACGAGAAAATTGTAAGAGCACTTTTTTGTAGGAAATTTAGTGTTCTATAAAATAAGTCTTTATGAATTTACTTGTATCTCTCACCCTTTAGACAGAATATTAGTTCTAAAGTTGGAAAAATTTTTCGAGTAGAAATTGGAAAAATTCGGGTTTTTTATAAATTTTTCATTTCATTAAATGAACACTAATTAATTTTATATTTATTACTAATATTTTTAATTATAAATAAATAAATTTTTTTATTCATCAATTTTAATTTTAAAATAACGAATTTTTAAGTGTCTATATCATTATTTATTATTATTATTATTGTTGTTGAGAATAAAGGGAATTTTTAATTAAAATTTTTATCAAAAATCTGTCTCAAGTCATAAGAATATAAATTGTAAGAAAAAATTTTTTTTCTTGAGCCATTACAAGAAAAGTAAAATATTAAAGTTGTATGATGAAAAGTTTCTTGTTAAATTTTATGTAATACAAATTAAATAAAAGATAAAATCCTTGTTTGAATGGGGATGAAGCACACAAAAGTTTTGCTGAGATTTATGTACAACTTTTATTTCATAAAATCCCGCTACGTATTTTAGCTCCTGAGTGTTATTAGTTATGTTATTAATTATCTTTGAAAATGAATGAATTTAATTCATATATTGCTCAAGTATTTCACCGAATTTATAATGCAAACAACAAACTTTAGTCATTTGTTTGAATAAAATTATAATTGCAACTATCAAGCACTAATTTAATTAAATAATTCAATCTCTATCGCTGTTTCTTATTAGAGTAAAAAAAAGTTCACTCTCCATAATTCTAGAAAAAAAAAAAAAAAAAAATTAATTAAACCCGCGCACTTGAGACGTTGAATTTAATAATTTTTATCTAGTCATTACCGAAGCCAAGCTACTTTATCTGATAATTAAAGCTGCATTATCATTATCGTTATATTATAATATAATTATTATCATTATTTTTATCACTATCACCATCACCACCACTGATAAATTTATTACAGTAAAAATATTATCATAGATAAAAAAAAAAAAAAAAACATTAATGGAAATAAAAATGTCTAATAACTTTTTGAGGGTTTAATAAAATTTTGAATTTATAACAAAAGTTTTAGATTGTAGTTTGGTTTAGTATGTAATTCAGTCAAACTTTCGACAAATATAACTGTTATAAATCTAACACATACGCAGATTGTGTCTGTTATCAAGAGTATTAATTTTAACATTTATACACTAACTAAATTCACAAAAGCTCCCTAAAGGATTAAACTTTATTGTTTTGTTATACGAGTTTTACTTTATTTTATAATTCACATCCATATGCGTGGATACATTTATTCATTCTCATAGGCGAATAAATATCTGTAACTGTACTGTGTGTATGTAATGCTGAATTTTACGATAGGTCCCCAAGCTGTTGAAACAATGTTTAAACTATATAATCCATTTGAACTGTAGTTACCGAATTAAAAATTTGAAAGTAAACTTAAATTTAATAATAAAAAAATTTTTTTTTGCGATTTTTAATCACGATGCAGAAAACAGGAATTTTTTGAAAAATGATACAGTGAAAAATTTTGTTAAAAAAATGTTTGGGTCCAAATTTTTATATTAAATTTTAAACATACAGTTTTTGACATAAAAGCTATTATTTAATAGTTCAAAGTTGAAAAATGATTATTGTTTCAAAGTATTCTATTTATTTTTCACCCCAAACATTTTTTATTGAATGATATGAAAAAAAAAAAAAGATCCTTTCATCCCACATGTAACAAGATAAAATTCATATTTTGTTACTATTTGATGGGAATCGAATTATTCTCTCAAGGCTTTTAGTGTTCGATAGCTGAGCGAATAATTTTTCTCAAATAAAAAGTAAAAATATTGGCGTTACGGGTTTTAATGCGCCATCAGGAAAATTATTCGTGAACGTCAAACGATCAAGATGAAGTGTACTAGGACCACATACATCCACTTTTTTTTTTACAAGTATTTTCACAAATAGATCTCAAAGCTTTGATGAAATTTTCGGAATATAAATTGGATTTTTAAACCAAACTATTTCGCTTTTAATAAATTTTACTTAAAAATACCCGACTACGCAAAATCAATACCCTCTCAAAGTTTTTTTTAATTTCATTACTAAAATATATAGATATAAATTTGTACTGTTCAGTGTAACTAGATAATTCCCTTTTTCACCTGCACAAGAATAAATTATACTAGTAATCAGACAGCTGAAAAGAAAGATTGCTGCGGGACATATCACGCGCAGTGTCGCTATTTCACAGCAATAAAGCTTTCAGGTAGGTGGTTCATTGTTTCTGCAACTGAAGACGTGTAAACTGTGTGTACAGACTGTGAGCAAGTGATGCTTGTAATAGTTACTGTTGTCTCAGTACCTCATAAATGTCGCTTTAACTTTTTTCGCGCGGGAAAAAATTTCGCAATTAAATTATTTTATTTCTCGCAGCATCTTCTTTTATTTCACAAGAATGTTTCTTTATTATTTTACACCAGCAAAGAAAGCTGGTGTAAAAATTTTTTCACTTGTTTAGAGTACTCTCAGTGTCTTACGGAGCTTAAAATTTTATTTTTCAAATTAAAATTATCTTTGAATTAAACTAATAAAAATTATTAATTATTCTAAGAACTATTAATATTTATAAATTTAATTTTTTTTATTTCATTAATTTTATCCTTCGGGATACAAGTTGAAAATAAATTATTAAATATTAACTTTGGCTCCGAGCTTGATATAAAAATTTCAGAGAACAATTCTATGATATTTACAAAAATTTAATTTAATTAATCTCAAACAATTTTTATAAAATATGAAAAATAAATTCCGTTAAAAATGTGAATTCATTTCCTTCACTTAATTATTATTTTACCTTGACTCTTGTTTTATTTCATCTTCTGAACATAATATCTATTTCACTTCTGCATGATATTATATTATTTTTATCCTGCGATTGTAATGTGTATTAAATTATATGAATGGATTTCATTTCATTGTTGCTCTAAAAAATTTTTTACTTTTTTATTCTATTCTATTCTATCTTTTCCTCGCATATAAATCATACCCATGTTTAATTTATTTGCAGATTCTGAACTATTGAAAAAAAAAATTTATTTATCCAGGAAATATTTTTTTTTCTATATAATGTACAAATAGAACATTAATAAATGTTTAATGTAATTTTACTTAAAAAAATTTCTCAAGAAAAAAATTTTTTGAATTTATTTATTTTTAATTAAAAAAAAAAAAAGTATGTTTTTAAATAAATTAAATTAGCTATTAAAAATTATTCATCCTACTACAGTGAAGCACACGTTAACAGATCACAAGCCCAGAAGCGTAATTATGAATTATTAATCCATGCTACTGAGCATCGACATCTTAGTAGCGTAGTTTAAGCTCAAGTCGATCCCAAGACGCTATTTCCGACTAAGATTTCCTCTGGGAATTGAACCCAGTAAGTCTAATTAACTATTGATACTCTGATACTCTAAGACCCTCTAATATCGAACTATATAGGACATGCTACCTAATTAGGCAAATTACTAGACAAACTCACTAACTGCCGCAAACTTTTTGCTAATAATCAACAAAATTCCAAGTCAAATAAAATCAGATAAAAAAATTCACGGGTAATTTTATAAAAAATTGTCGTAACTAGCTTGTCACAAAATCATCAACTTTTTTTCAACTAAATGCACGAAATAAATCAAAAACAATATCTCTGTATTTACTTTGTACTAATGGTTTAATAATAACAAGAAATTTTTTAAGTGATTAAAAATATCAAGCAATTTTAATTAAAAGAAATTACTTTCAATGATAAAATATATTTATTATGAAATGATTTATTAAGTTATTAAATTATTACGTAATTTTTTTTTTAAATAAAATTATTGCGGTTTTTTAAAAGTCTGAGGGATTAAATTAATCACAGTGTAACAAATCGTGTTCCATAATGATACCTATTAAATTAAAACAAAAAACTTTATAATCGTGGATACTTGAACTTAATCTGGTACGAGTGTTTGAAGCTTTGAACCTTTATACTCGCTGAGATTACGATAAAAACACATCAAAGATTTTTTACAGACAATTAAATTTGTTTTTAAAAAATATTTTTTTATTGTTTCAAAGAAAGAAAAAAAATTATTTCAATAGGAAAAATAAAATTCGAAAGTAAATTTAAAAATCAATTTAATTTTTATGAAAGTTTTTTACTAATAAGTTTGCTTTGTAATAAATAATTATTTGATTAATTATTGTTTGAACTAAAATTAATTGATTGCTCAGTAATCATAAATTTTTAGAACATCTTAATAACTCAATTTTTACAAAAATTAATTATTCATGAATTCATAAAAATATAATAGAAATTAAAAAAATATGAAAACAATTCATAGAAAATTATTTTTTGAATTTTTAAAACGTAATAACTCTCATTCTTTATAATTCATTTTTTTGGTTGGATTTTTTATACCATTAAAGTTCTAACCTTTTCGTACATTATATAAACTATCGTAAAAACATGAAAAAGCGGAAATTCACGTCTCGACCGCTCTAATATAAAATTACCGACATTAACCCAATTTACCTTGTGCATACAACTTAAAAAAACATTTAATTTCCCTCTTAATAATGTGAATGATGAACTCACCCCAATAAGTAATTAAATGTGCACATGTTGCACAAAATATTATCGTTGGCCCGCCAAACCAGCTCTTATAATTATTTATAATATTGAAATTTATAAATAAATAATAAAGCACACCACTAAATTATTTACTCACATTTATAATTATAATTATTATTATTATTATTATTTTTATTTATATTATCTAATGGATTAATTAATTTATCGATAGTTTAATTTAATAATAAACGATTACTAATTTAATAATTAATTACCACTACCACACAATACTCAATAAATTTATTAATAAATATATTTAATAATTAACATTAATAATATATAATATTAATATTATGTAAATACAGCATTAACAATCGTTAAATTTTTTTATAAATATAATTTAATGAATAATAAGTTCATAATAAATTAAAAAAAAAAATAAAAATAAAGGGATGTCCGTGATAAAGTAAGTGATAAGTATAAATATTTGACGCGGGCTTTTCGTTCGCCAGAGATGGACTGGCTGCGCGCAGGAGTTGCTGTACTACTCCAGTCGCCAGCCCCGTCGTTACTGAGCCCGTCAGACGTATAGAAACAAGGGAGTTGGCGTCAGCGCACAGATTTCAACCACTTTTGCGTTTCCATCCCGATCTCGAGCCCGCAAACGCGACTTTTATTCTATTATTATTTTTTACTTAATTTTATTTTTTCATTATTTATTTAATCCTTCCCGGTCTTCCTTTACCCATTTCTTCTCATCAACATCTTCATTTCATTATATTCACTACACTATACATGTACAAAACGAAACCAAGTTAATTCGTGAATTCAAATAGTCCCGCTGTTTTTAAATTTAATCGAAAAATTCTTAGGTCTCTGTTTACCCAGAAAAACTTTTATTAATTAAATCAAGCTAAATTTTTAAATACTTTTTTTAATTACTTTTATTTTCCTACGCTTATTTACATAGATAAATGCACCACTGGGCATTGTATAGTCTATGACTCCTGGGTTTTATACTTTCATTATTTTTAACGGTCAACCTCGTTTCATTTATTCTCTTTTTTACAGCTTGTCAAAAATTATTAAGTGCTTGTCATATAAATCATTATTCTTTGCTTGTAAGCAATTATTTCATTGCACTTAGTTAAGTTTAATGGGAAAATTATTGTCTATTAAATACTGGGTTATAAAAAAATAAATTTTTAATATTATAAAAATTCTAAATATTGATTTTTAGTTTTAAAATAAATTTTTTTCAAAATTTGTAAAAATTATATTTTGAAATTTTTTTTTTCGGGTACCTAATTATTAAAATTTACAATATAACCCAGAATTAATCGATTGTTTTTTTCCGTCTACGTAATTAGAATTAAAAGTTTTCTTAATCATAAAATTTGTAAGTTAAAAATTTACAAAATCAATTTGAAAGTTTCAGAACTCATTTTGAGACTTATAATCCCTATCTTATAGTTCATAAATGAATAACAACAATAATAATTAATATCTCATTTTGTCCAGTCGTATTTTCATTTATAAACAGCGCCTGTCATCCAAAGAATCCTTTATCAGCTTGTTCCCTGGAGCGCTGAATAAAGGTCAGGAATTCCATACCTGAGAAAGGCAAGTGATTTCTCAGAAAGCATTTTGGAATGAATTTAATAACAATGTCAGATAGACAAAGTGTCAATAATCACACTCATAAAAGCAAGAAAAGTTTTTTTTAACTTAATACTTTCACATTAATTAAACATTTACAATTTAAACTATAAGAATAATGAGCGAAATAAAATCAACTCTATTTCATGGAAAATTTTCTGTATTTATTTTTCACTAATTTGAGGACTCAAAAATAATTATAGCGCTAGGTTGGTTGCCCATTTGTTGCGTTAATGCAAGTTTAAGAGGAGTTTAGCGTGTCGTTTGCTCAAGTTGTTCGTGTTGCGAAAATTGTCGCAGTATTAACAACTTCTCGCGATGCAAAAATTAAAGTGTTTAGTACCCAGTAAAAATAAGCACCTGCTAATTTTATAATCATTTTTACTAACCGATTTAGTTTACTAATCACCCTGTTTTTACCTCAGTATACTTTTACAATTTTTTGGAATAATTAATTATAACATTTAAACATAAATTTTGATTTATAATTATGAATTTTTGTAATTTTTGAATTCTGATGGGTAACTATGAGATTTAGATTTATTAGCAAGATTTAGATAATAGAAATTAATTAATAAGATGTAAACAATAGGATTTAAACAAAGCCAATTGTAATAAAAATTATTATCAAATCTTTTCTGTTAAAGTATAATAAAAATATTTAATTATAAATTAATCTGTTTTAATTAACTTACTACTACATAAAAAAAAATTCCGTAAGCAATTTAACGATATGATATTCAAATGGACAGCAGAATAATTGATCAGGAAAATCAATCATCAATATGAATACCTAATCTCATAAAAATTTGATAAATAATAAATGTCAGAATGATTTATCACAAGTATTACTCGTGACATTTTTATAGCTCCATTTAAAAAATAATTGACATGCTTATTCTGAATTTATCGCTTACATTTGCTACACAAGTTTATGTACAATATATACCTTCAGAGTTTTCATGAACCACAAAAAATATCCAACATAAAGTTGAGTAGTTGTGTATCCAATTTGAGGTAAAAATATAAATATCTCAAATCACTTTTTATGCCATGAAATTTATATAACATAACATAAAATAAACTGATGGGTTTTCAGTTCTCATACAGGTTACTTGTGTATGCAACAATAAAATAATATTTATCTAAAATGTAAAGCAGAAATTTTTTTCTTTATAAAAGCACTCTCACAATCAGTAAATATAATCCGAGAGATAATCTGAGATCTGCGGAAGTAGATCGAGTCTTAATGATAGAAAATGTTTGGATTTTATTTGAATGTAAAAATAATTTCAGTATATAAAGAAAAATATGATATTTCATATGCATATAATAGAAAGCTTTGAGATATGAATTCGCAGAGATTTATTTTGTGAATGTCTGTGATTAGTTCTTAGCAAATGGAGGATTGAAGATCGAGGCTAGGCTATATCAAGGTTAATAACAAAATATGATAAAAAAAAAATGAAAAATAAATAAGCAAGATGAATAAATTTTTTTAATGGATTCTCATAGAAATAACTTGATATTAAAGGCACTGAATACGGCTTACTCATAATAAATTGATCGGAATGTAAGCACGTAGGAAACGACAAAGATTAAAAACGGAAATATGGAAAAGTCACAAGCGGAAATAACTTTGAGAAACTTCGTCCAATTCGATTGGAAATAAAAGTACTTCCGTTATTAATAATATTGTTTTTTATTCAATTTTCTTCTTTTTATAAATATGTAGGAAAATATTCATAAGATGTTTTAACTTCTCTCTAAGAAAATCAATGATTTAAAAAAAATCGGGTAGTAATTTTTTTTATCAATCTAATAAATAATGATTATAATTATAAATTATTAAATTTTTTAATGTACGTGATTTTATTTATGAATTGAAAGTTTATTTTGGTTGAAGTATAAAGAGAAAAAAATAGTTGAGAGGTTTGGGATTAAATTTGAAAAAAAAAGAAGTTTGGAATAAACTTGCGGAGGTTGGAAAGATGGAATAAGATAAATTTACTTAGTAAATGATGTATGAGGCATTGAAGACAGCAAGACGGTGGATTATAGAGAGCAATGCAAGAAAGAGGAGAGACGTCAATCGTCTATGACGGTTTCATCTAAAGAAAACGGAAAGCTTTCATATCTCTGACAAATTTTTCTTATTTTAATGCTGCGCTATCTTCTCAATGTGTTTGAAAAGGTAAAACCGTCGAAGCAAATGCATATAGAGAAATATAAGTAAAAATTTTTTTCCAGAAAAAAATGTATAAGTATATAGATTGATGATATTTACCTCAACATATTTCAATACAGAAAATTTATGTATAGTCGGTATAAATTTCGGAAAAACTACAGGATGCCATCTAGTAATTGAAATAAAAAAATTTTTTTTTTTATTAAGAAAAATAATTAATTAAATCTTTTTATAAAAATATTTACTTTATTTCAGTGTTCTTATTCACTTACTTGTTTACTGAAAAAACATTCGTAGAGAGCTTAAAATATATATTGTCATAGTAACTTTATTTATATAGCTACGCTATAAATTATTGGATATTTTTTTTTGTTTTTTTATATGTAGTTGAAAATTTTTAAATTATCCACAATTTAAGGGTAAAAATTATTATTTTCATAAAATAATCAACGAAGACAAATCAAGCTACAACCTTTGGGTATAATTATTTGATTTTAACTCTTTGAGAGAAAATATACATTTTTATTATTGTTGATTTTTTTTAATTGTTATTAAAAATGTAGCTGTGATTCATTTTATCAAATATGGTGAAAATTTTTAAATAAACTTGATTGCTTTTTTTTTTTTTTTTTTTTAATATTTCATGGCATATTCTCAGATTGTACAAAAGGCAAGTATCTACATAAATGTAGATAAAACTAAGCACGTGGATAATCTTATTTATAATCACCAGATTCTCAAGGTTTGTAACTTAGTTGATCTCTGACAGAGGTTCCGCGAATTTCCATGTTCAAACTAACATAATGTTCGTTTGCGGATAGAGATGAGCTCGACTAAACCAACTAACAACTCTCGGATGATATTCCTTTAAGTTTAGAGGGAATTCAAGATATCCAAATACAAGTTATCTAACTTAATTTTATCACCACTTGTGAAAGTTATAAATGCCTTGAATATTTGGAATTATATTCATTTATTTTCAGCCATACATTGATAAAAATTTGACTTGATTTAACAAAAAAAAATTTTAATCCAGAACATGACTTTGAATCAAAAAGAAAATTCTTGAATTAAGTAATTTACCTAACCAAAATAAAAAAATTATTTTTTTGTTTGATTTAAAATTTTTGACTCAAAATTTTTGCTCGTAAGTAGAGTTAATTTTTTATCAATTTTTAACATGCTAATAAAAACTAATGTTTCTTTTTCTTTTTATCTAACACTTTTTTAAAAATGTTTGAAATATCTTACTTTAGTATTCAAAAATTTTTTTTATGCGGAGATAATTTTGAGCGACCGTTCCAGTATCTCGCACGTGAGTTGGTAGTAAATGAATTGCCTGAAGTAATATCAAAAGTAATAAACCATAAATTTTTAATAAAAAAAAAAAAAATTATTTACGATAACTTATCAAAAATGATCAAGTACTAAATTTCTTATAATTCTATCAAATGATTATCCACATTATGATCACTAGTTATGTATTATGATAAAAGTTAAGTCTGATACTTGTATAAGCATATTTGAGTAAGTCTATAACAGCGTTAAATTTTCTCAAACTTCACTCATGCAAGTGTTAATTACGTGATTTAATTTACGTAGGTGATACGAACATGTCTCGTGCATTGGTTGTATAAAAGCAAACCCATTATATTTCCCACTCACCGATACAACATTTTACTATTACTATTACATTTTACTCCCCGCTGTATACTAGCATACTTTGACAGCCTCATATATTCGGAAATAGAGTTACTTGTGGTACTCACACAGCTTACCACCAGTTTCCAACAAATCTCATTTTACAACTTTTTCATGCGTAATATCATGAGCTTTAAACGAGCTTCACCGTCGAAACTGTAAATTTAACAGGTTGACATGCGTGGGTTATATTGTCCGAAAGCAGAGTGACGTTAATTTCATTACTAAATGCAACCTATTCCCATTATATCTTTTATGTGATTATGGCTCATGTTTCTTTTAATAAAATTTTACTTTGTTTAACTTTTGCTCTCACTTTTTTTTTAGAATGCCTAGACTGTTTATTTAAAAAAAAAAAAAAAAAAAAACAACCTTATTTCCTAACTTAACGACTAATGACTAATTACTCATATACCTGTATAAGTTTGTCATTAACAAAAACTCATGATTATTTCGATAAATAACTCAAAAAATTCAGGGTAATAAATAGTACTTAGACCCAGACTCCCACCCCAACAAGCCTAAAGACACAAACTATTATATGGTCAAGGTTGAATGAGGTTATGGATTAATTTGTCACGAGTCATTTAACTTATTATTACCCTAAAAGTTAGGTTCAATCAGACTTATAATAATTTCATATAATGCTTCGACTCATTACAAATTACGCAGCAATTATTGAGCATTTATTATTAATTGTTTATTATTGATGATGTAATAAGTGATTTCAAGTTGAGCGTATGACCTAAATCAAATGAAGCTTTGTTCAAATTGAGCACAAAGCAAAGCATTCATGACAATATTATTAAATATTTTAAAATTAAGAAAAATTCAATTGTGTAAAATTAAATAAAATTTCATTTAATGACCTTGAGTTTTTTAAAAAATTAACTAAAAAAGTTTTTCAGTAGTTTGGTTCAATGTAAAAAAAACAAATTTTGTTTAAGTTTGTTGTTTGGCAACATGTTGAGGTAATTATCGGTTGAAGAGAAATTAAAAATATACTAGTTATATTTACATGCATAATTAACCCTTAGAAATTAATTGAAAAATACAGCTAGTGACTCGACTACCACTCAACACGTCTAGTTGTAAATTAGAGTGCATTAAACGACTCAGTGACACGTTGAAGTGATTGATGATAACGTAATCCTAGATCTCCTAGCCCGAGGACTAGAGACTCGGAAAACACCACTAGAATAAACAAAATATCGATCCTACATCGTGGACACAAGAAACACACTCTTCTAACTCATCCATCAAGTCGAGGAAATTCTCCATATTTCCTCCGTCGCAATATAAAACAATCGTGTAATATATACTAGTGGTCCCCAGGGTAAAATGAGACAGAACGCAAGTAAAAGTTTCCCGCAGTAAAACGATTACTTTTATCGCAAAAAGAGCGAATTTGTCCGAGTATTTGTGTCATTAATTTTATTTTAATTTCTTTCGAATAAATTTACTGATCATTTTTTAAATTTTTTCGTTGAAAGATCAAATCATCATCGCTTGACTGTGGTTACGTATATAACAAGGAAAAAAATCGCTTAAGATAAATGAAAATTTGACTATAAGGCTCGAGAATAAATCTCCAGAAATCTAAACTATAAATCTCAGTCTTTTATTATTTAAAGCATTGATAAAAAAAGGTTAAAGTGGAATTTAACCTTGAAAAGAAAAATATATAAGATAGAAAGGATCTTATACTACTAACATCTTTCTATCTACTTTCTTTGGGATTTACTCTGATCACTTGGTATCACCCATGACACTACGGTATCCTTAGAAATTTTTTTTTCGCTTCTCTTTTCAGGATTTAGCTGCTCTTACTAAATTATACTCCTTTCATACAAAATAAAAAATATATATCCAAGCCGAGTAATATATATATATAATTCAATAAAAGTATCATCTCATCATTATCTCTTTGATGGAACGAAAAAACAAATACTTTAAGTTTTAAAGTGGATTAATTTTACTTTGAAGTAAAAAAGTAACACTGCGACCAAAAGACTAAAGTGTGTACTTTTTTATATTATATTATTTTTTATTAAATTAGTTTAAATATTATATATTATATCTAAGGAGGGAAAAGTAGTTCTGCTTCTACTGTGAAAAAAGAAAGAAGGAGAATATAAAATATAGCAAGAAAGAAAAACAGAAGTAAAGAGAGAAGAGGGATTTCCTACGGTAGAGTAAAAGCCGTAGTTCCCGTATTCCGTAGCGTGAAATGAGTGAGTTCTGAGGAGTTCAGGCCAAAGCTTTTTTTTGTCATGGGTTGAGGGATGTTGTAGACAGTATGAGTGTGCTGTCGACTGACAGTACAGTTATATGCCACAGGAATAGAACAGAGCAGAAGGTATATAAAAAAAAAAGAATGGATGGGAGATCAGGGTGAAATAGAAAGAAAACGTAGGGAAGAAGGTGTTTGTGAGGGTGTAATAGATACTAGGACTCCAGAGAGTTGGCCTACTCTCAAGAAAATACGAGATAGAATATGATTATTTCATCTCCTTTTTTTCTGCGCCATTTTTTAACTTATATTTATTTTTATAACTAGCTGTTAAAATTTTACCGGACTTTCTCGTGGTCGGATTTAGTCGAGTAAATAAATTATGGATAAAAATATCACATTGTCGATTTTTGTTGATGATTTTTTGGCGTTAGAGTATTTTTTATACAGGATTTGGACTAACAGATACACAGCGTTGTAAAGAAGCTTATTGTGTATATTTCATTACCGGAATTCTATTTATTTTTTTTTTACACTCCTACTTTTAATCTCCTCTTAGTCTTTACGAGCTAATGGTTTTTTTTATCTCTCTTCTAAATCTTCTTTTGGTTCTGTAAACGCCTTACCTCATAAAGCACTCAAATGTGTCTAAAATTCTATAAAATCTGCGTAAAAAATTTTCATTTAAATTTTTAAACGTCAAAATTTAATATTTTGAATTTTAGATTTTTTTTTTTTAATTCAAAATTTACTTTATTTCCTCAAGGTTCTGATCCATTTTATTATTATCACAAAATTTGCATGTGTTTAAAATGTCAAAACTCTTAATTTATTACAAATTTCTAATGAATTTCAATTGACATTACCAAAAGCAATTAGTATGCAGAAGAGGTTGGTCGAGCAGAAAAAAGTCATCGTACTTATTTATCTAAAAGTACAAGTTAACCATAAAAACAGTAATGAAGCAACTAATATAATAACGGAAAGTTAGTATGACGTTAAAACTTTTTACCAACTTCAGTATCTTAGTTACTCTTGAAACTTTATTTCAGCCTTGTCCTCTTGACCCAAACACTGTAACGAGTTGCAGCTTACGACTTGAATTATTATCATTACTCATTTACATCAGCTAATTTAAAAAAATGAACTTGAATTAATTAATAAATTGCAGATTTCAGAAAAGTATAAATGTCAGCTATTGAATGTGAAAAATAATCTGGATTTATGGATCTAATTATCCGAAATATGTGATCTGATTTTCGTTTAATCCTTATTAGCATTTATATTGCAATCGATTTTACGTACTTCCGTAATAGAGAAAGATATTCAAAGAAGTTGGTGAGAAAATATTACAGTGCAAAATTTAAGAGGAACCGCGAAAATAAAATATTTAATCAGACTATTAGAATGAAGAAAACAAATTATTTTTATCCTGTAATTTTTCATTTTAATCACACGATTAATCTCTAGATTAGAGTAAATAACACGAAAATGTAATCAAGTGCATGCATGAAACAAAAGTTGATTATAATCAAATATTTTTGGAAAAAAATCTCGAAATAATAAAATGGAAATTATTTTTATTGATTGTACGACCAAACACGCATTTATTTCCCTGACATTCTTCTAAAACTCACAATTTAACTTTTGTTTACTGAACTTTGGCTTTCATCCTTCAAAAGTATACTCGTCTTTCGTCTTTCGGTATAAAATTACTTTTATTTCTGGAGTAGCTTTCTTTCAGCAAAAGCATTGAACAGTAGACTAAAATATTGAATTTAGTCGATAGTTCTGAGTAGTAAAGTATAATAATCAAAGAGAGTGATGGCATGACTCCACTGATACTCAATTTTATTTATGATTTCAGTACAAGAGTAAAAAACTCGATAACAAATTGAATGATTGGTTACAAAATTAAAAACCTTTAAAAATAAAATGTCTATGCAAGCGAGCTATCAACAAACTTTCAACCGGAGATAACTTTTTAATGTCTGTAAAAGCAAACCCGTTATCATTTTCATGATCAAATTAATCACTAAAAATATGTCGAGTTATTTCGAGCCGAATATTGATATGAAAACAAATATTTACAAATTTTGTTTATTAAATAAAGTTTAAAAGTGCCGTGTGTGATGTTTGTTGTTTTAGTGGCTAAAGGAATAAATTATTTTATTTTTGTGTCATTCGTGGGCAAAATCGATCAAGTGAACCCCTTATACTTATTGTCAGACTCGAAAGTCACTAGGCATTCTGTACGCACGACTAATTCTCAAGAGATTGAGGGCGATAATAATTTGTAATAATTATTGATGACTCAGTTATGGTAACAATGCATATTTTTGCATTTGAAATTAATTTTAAAAAACATTTATTTTGATTTAAATAAAAAATTTTGAGCTAAGAAAATTACTTTAAAAAATTTCATAGTTCAAAATCTTTCTTAATTGATTTACGATAATAAAATTCTTCAAAATATTTTCTGTGGTTGACGATTTTTTCTTTTGAATCAATGTTTTATTTATTAATTTTTAAAAAAATTTTGAAATGAAAATTTTAAATTACAAATTTTCAGGTAAGATTTGCACAGAATATTTTACGTAGGAAATTGGGCCTATCAAAATAATGAAACACAAAATTATCAAATGCTCGCATGGATAACGGCTCATTGAATTAAAATTCTTATGAGAACGGTCTGTGTAAATTATTATTAAAAATAAAGAACATTCATTTACAGCGATGGTCTGCATATCTATTCGTTAAATCTCTTTTCATGATTCAATTGTCGCTTCTCACTCTGTGGTATGCATTTCAATTTGCATATAGTAGGTGTACGCAAGCATCGATATACGCCACTGGTTTATTTCACATAATTCTCATGCATTTTCATCAATTATTCAGAGCACCGAGCCATTTATTTATCTTATTTTCTTCATTCATCCTATATAATAGAACCCGCTGAATAGGCTGAATAGACAAAATTTAATTGGCGGTAATCAATTGATGTGTTTCATTAAAAAATTTGTGGCGAGCTTCAAAGGTGAATTACTACAAACACATGGGTAAAAACGGAAAAACTTTAGAAAAACTGCAAAAACTTACGCTCGAGTAAACATAAGCATTTTTCATAATAACGAAGACATATGTGCAGAAAAATAAAGTATAATATAACAGATAAATTATTCTCGTAAAACCCTTGAATTTTTTGATGAGATCATCATATTTCTCGCAGAAAGCGTTGCGCCTCTTAAATGGTAGACTTATGCATGCCTGATGTTACCTATTTTTTATTTTATTATTTTTATTATGGATAAGGGTCGTGCCGAAACGCTACCACCTGACTTGATTATAAAATGATCGCTTATAAAATGAATAAAATTCAAATAAAAAAATATAACTCTATAAGAAAATTTTATTTAGCCTCTTTGTAAAAAGTGAATTTCAGATAAATTTTTTTAAGAAAAAAAAGTGGATGAAAGGTTTTTGAGGTAATGCATAAGCGATCTGAGAAAAAAGCTAAAAAGTTTAACAATCTCCGTCAGGTGACTGGAAGGTGGTTCGAAAAAAAAAAAAAATTTCGTGTAAGAGAATATTTATAAAGTAATTCTATTAGTTAAACTAATTTATTCTGAAGAAACAGAACTGAGCAAGACAAGAGGGTAATTATATAAAAATTCATAAATTTAAGAGATCTAGAAATAGAAATATAGATTTCAAATTAACAAAGGCTATTATAGCTTGCGCAGTCTATTTTGCGGCTGTAATTTATCGCTTATTAACTAGTTATATAATTCGGTCGTATTTTGCATACTCACAGCGTGGTAATAAAAACAGAAATTAAACGTTATTGATGAAATATTTAAAAATGATTGATTTCACACTAGATATTCAAGCAAAAACTGCCAGTTTGTGTTAATTGCTGACGTTATGCGGTACCGTTAAAAAATAGATAAATAAAATAGTTTATATATAATGAAAATAAACTAATAAAATAGGAAGTGTAGAATGAAAAATAGCCGGATGAGGTAAAATGGAAAATAAAATGAAAGGAAATAAAAACAATCTCGAGGGAAACGAGAACGCAAAAATATATACGTGAAATAGTTGGGTATACAGCTACTGGAGACTCGCGGCGGTTAACCAAATGTCTGTACAAGCTGTTGATTTTCCCAGTTCCCGTTTCCAAATTCTCCTGTATAAAACAGTACCACACCCTTATCAATTTCCTCGACAGTAATAAAAAAGTTCTATTCTTCTTCTATTATTTATTGCATTTCATGAATGTGCACATGTTATTTTTTTGTTTGAACAATAACATCAAACGAACAATTGCACTCGATTAAATTATAGATAAAATTTCATTTACCAACGTCACTGATATGATTCAAAAATTTTAAAAAAGATATAAATTAGGAGAGATAATATGATTTTCATTATTATTTTAAAGACGCCTACGGACTTTGATAAAATAATATTATCTGTAATAAAATGAACCGTGTAGATGATACGAGCTATTTTCTTTTGGAAAGAACAAAGCTGACTCTAGCCTCGGTACATAGTTTAATCGCATCTAACATCTTCCATTGTCTTTGTGAGACAATATGTATTACAAAATTAATTATGTACATAAAAGCAGTTTAATTAATATTACCGAGTTTTTTAAAGAAATTTTTAATCAGAGGACACATAATATTTTTAAATATACTAAAAAGTAATAATTTTTCAGAAAATTTTAACCTTCACACAATCTAGGAAAATAAAATAATATTTTTGAAAGATTGATTATTTGTTATTAGTTATTTTTTGAACTGTATAATGTAGGATGTAAATTAGTGTTCTGTATAAAAAGTAAAACGAACCGAATAAACAGATTTGTTGCATAACTGAAGTGAAATATGATCCAGAAAAGTTTTCTCCCCTGAAGCTAATTTGACGTTAAAAAAATACGAAGTTGGAGGAATGTAAAATGGAGTTGATCCAAGTCACGTTTTGCTAGTGACAGACCGTTAAAACACAAGAAAATTGTTAAGTTGGGATTTTACGTTTTATATTCCGTCTTATTTGATGACAGGTTGACATCAAACAAATATTTTGATGATTTATAACATACCGACCTACTCATTCATTTTCTTAAAGCATATGTTCATACAACGTGCTTTTCCCTGGCTTGTTTTCCGTTACATATTTCTATGCATACTACACTAGTTGAATTTACACACATACACACCCACACACATGGCTTACACAATCAATTCGAAAACTTCTCACATTTACAATTCCATTATACCGCCATATATTCACGAATTAAAATGCATTCATTTTCTCGACTTTTCTACGATTTTATAAATTTATAATTTATTCAATATTCATTTGTCAAATTCACCCAAATAATTATTTCGAACCTCGAGAATTTAAATTATTGCTCGATACTATTTTTATTGAATATTCATTTCAAAGAGATGAAAAATCGAAAATTCTGGTACTCTTTATATAAATTTTTTACGGCATGAATAATTTGAAAAAATTCATTCGTTTTTTTGATTATACAAATGAAATATTTTATTGCATTTGTGTATTGAACGCACATATGACAAAAAGATTATAAACTCAAAATCAGAGGAAAATGTATGCCGAAAGTTAAACTGCATTTTAAAGTGGATCGTTCAGTAATTTCAGATCCTTACAGAAACATGAATATGTATCTCAAGCTCTGGAGAATTAATAGCGCCTCGGCTTAGAAACTCTCTGCTTCTATTAAGCGAAAGGATTTGGTACGTCGTCGGGATGTGAATAACGCTTTTTATAAAAAAATCGACTTATCTATTGTACTAAATATACTGGCTACTTAAAAACTTTGAGTTCTATTCGTTTAGACAATTAAGAAAAATTTAACCTCACAATCGGAAGACATTTTAATTTCTCTTTTTAAATTTTTCATTAAATCATAAAATTTCCTAATATTACGGGATACTTCAAGTAGCTTGAGAGTTCAAGGACAATATTTATGAATTTTTGACAAAAGTGCTTATTTTATGCTCTTAACCTGTTCAATTTTCGTCCGGTTAGAAATAGAAATAATATTGAACTCAATCAAGTGAGACATTTAAGTGATTGTACGAATTTTATATTCTAACAAATCCGATTAAATTTTTTTCTCTATCATTTAGTCTTACTTCTCTTTTTTACTTGCAATTACCTTCATTGTATTCATTTACATTGACTTACAGTTACAAATGAAGAATTTAATAAATTAAGGAAGCATTTTATGAAGCAAGCTAATTACTCTATTCAAAGCTTTGAGTATTTCAAAACTTATTCACGAATAAAAATGAAACAACTGGCATTAAAATAAAGATTAATATATTTCTTGCTTTCTTAAGTTGAATTAGTAGATTTCTACTATTTGGTAGTGAATATTCACTATTTTGGATGTCCAAAGTATACCGCGGTATACTTTGCACAACAAAAATAGTAGATATCCACTAATTCAACTTTAGAGAGTGTGACGTTTAGTTTAGTATACACTCATTAATTTAGCAATTGATTTTTTGTATTAATTTAATATAAAGAAACAAAATATTTTAATAATGGACGATATTATCCAATTGTTTATTATTGATTTGCTTTATAAAATTAACAAATCAAATCTACACTTCACAAAGCAAAAACTGGCTCTGATTAACAATCAAACGAGAATGTGGAATGTTTATGACAGCGATTAATAAATTTTTTTTCATATTTACAAAGCATGAAAATGTCAAAATTTGAGTTAAAAGCACAAAGTTTATTACAAATGAAATATTTAGAAAAATAACATAAAAATAAGCTGACTCATGCTTGAACATTTATCCGACAAATAGGTTTTGGTGATCGATTGCCAGTGAGTAGCTACCGGTCACTGGTCACTGGTAACTATTTATATAAACTAACGACAGCCAGTAAAAATTTTCGCAACAGTATATCAAGTTGAAACTATTGAGTCCGACAATTCAAGTAGAAAGAGAATCACTAACCTCAGACCCCTATTCAAACGGGTCTTTTTATTTTTTCTCTTTCCTTACATTCTCTATCGGTCTCTTTTCAATCTATACTCAACTGAAATTTATTCCATTGCGAACAAACTGGAAAGTTCTTCATCTCTCCTACACACCAACTCATCCCTTTTATTTCCTTTTTTACTTTTCCTTATTTTATTTTTCATCCTCATCTTACTCCACACGATCGGAAACTCTGACCTCAACTTTTCCGATATTCACCGCTTTTTTTCCGGAGAAAATCTCTTTTTTGTCGCTTGAAAAATACTCAGCTCTTTAAATCCATGGAAAAAAAAAATTAATTGAACGAATTAAATCCAAATAAATAAATTTTCATGCCCCACACATTTCTATCCCGCAAAATATCTATTTTTTTATTGTGAATTAAATTGACGTAAAAAATTACATTTGATAAATTGAATAAAATTTTAATTTTAAATTTATTGAATTTTATTCTCTTTCTACAAATTTTATTTAAATAATAATTTCATATCTTTAAAACAAATGCTACTACCGATGTTTTCTTCTTTATTTAATACTACTAAGTGTAAAAATTTTTTTTTTGTTTTAGTTAACGATATCTTTATTCTTAAAAACTGAAAAAAATTTTATTTCAATTAAATATTTTTTATAATTAACAGCTTTTACTTCAAACTAAGTTTAAAAGCCATATTTTTCCACTGTATTAATATAACAATAGTTTAACGAAGTTAAATAATCTCAACAGTACTATAACATGAATTATTTACAAGAACTAACTTGTTTCTGTTCTTAAAGTAAATATAAGCGCTAATATGTATTCATTTGAGATTGGAAAGTTGTCACAAACTACAATTAAATGTTTCAATTGTACTTCTATGTACAATATAATTATTTACAAGTTACTTTGTCATTTTTGCTTAAATAAATAATATTGACTTAAACTCTCACTAGTCATAAATTTAACAAACAATAACTTTCTATATCATGGAATCTAATAATTACAGATAATAAAAGTAAGTAATTAAAAAATACCATAACTGTTGCAGTTCTTGACGCGATATCTCATGTATTTATAATTTAATTAGACTACATTTTTAAAAAAATCCTACCCAACTTTTCATTTATCGTAAATTGAATATAAAAATTTTTTTTTCGACTCGTGTATAAATACATATTTTATTTTTAGTTTATTTTTCAATCATATTTTCTTCTCGTAAAATTCAACGGATATCTCATATTTCATCAAAATATTCCATTTTATCTATAAAAAAGAAATCTAATATACGAGAAATTTTATTTGTTCGGATTTGAATAGAAAATTTTTTGATGCTCAAAGTTAAATTTCACTGGACAGTAGTATTTTTTTTTTTTTTTTTTTTTTTTTTTTTTTTGTTTTTATAGAGTATTATTTCTAATTATTGTATACGCGAACAACTGCGTGCTAAAGAAGAAACAAACAACTATCTACTATAAATATGATCTTATTTGGTTACATGACCAGCGAGCTTTTGAGTTTATCGATAAAATAGTGAAATAGTTTCAACACAATCTATAAAAAAGAAATCTAATATACGAGAAATTTTATTTGTTCGGATTTGAATAGAAAATTTTTTGATGCTCAAAGTTAAATTTCACTGGACAGTTTTTTTTTTTTTTTTTTTTTTTTTTTTTTTTTTTATGTATTTATAGAGTACAATATATTAGTAATAGTTTTTGAAAATGCAATAAAATATAGAAGATACAAACAACTATCTACTATAAATATGATCTTATTTGGTTACATGACCAGCGAGCTTTTGAGTTTATCGATAAAATAGTGAAATAGTTTCAACACAAAGTTTTTCCTCCTTAGCAGTCAATTACCACGAGTACACCCTCTATTTTCCTCATCAGTGTAAGAAACTTTAAGAGTAAACTTTTGAAACTTTAATGACCACCCTTCAATTATCGTTAATTTCTAACCATCTATACTTCTATACGTCGATTCTACAGTACTCTCAACTTCCACAATTAAGACACGCATACAATTATCTTAAGTTAGTAATTTATTTACCTATCAAAATTGATGAAGCGACTGGTGATGAATTTTCACGTTAGAATTAACATATATTAGGTAAAATCGTTTATTTAAATTAAACATTATTATTATTATTCTTTTGTTATGTTTTATAATAAAGGTCATAGGTTGTATCAAAAGTTAATTTTTCTAATTTTTTTTGACGAGAACATTTTATAATCAATTTATAAAAATTCAACAATTGTTGTAATTTTTTAATTTTAATGTTTGCTTACCACAAACTTTGATAATTAAATTATAATTTTATTTTAAGAGTAACATTAGCAAAAAACTTCAGAAATAAAAATAAAAATAATTTGAATTAGTCAATTCCGTCCTATTAAAGAATTTTACTCCTACTTAATCTTGAAAAATAATAAATAAAATACTTTACGATTATTTTTTAACCATAATCGATAAACAGATGGCCTTGAGATCACCTTGTATGCATCACGGATTCTCGAGTATACATCTAAGCAATTATTTCTATCTCTATCTAGATTCCTGATCGTGCCTTTAGCTAAAGATTTTTAGCTACTGTGATAAGAATATAAAAAGCTTCAACACTTGTATCAATATCGGGGCTCTGAGATACAAAAATAATTTCATAATTTTTTTTTCTTCTAATTACAATTATTTAAAAATTCTAAAATAATTATCTTTTTAGAAAAAAAAAATTTTAACAACAACTAATTAAGATTTGTGTATAGTAAAAGCTAAACTAATTACTCGAGCTAGCCCTGGTGTGTCTAGTAGCTGATTACTAGCCATTTCAGCCTCTAGAGGGTTTCGAGCACACATCAAGATTAACTCTTGGATCAATCGAAGTGGCAAGGTTGGTTGCCTTTCAACATTAAATTCTGTACCGGTCATATATTTCTCCCCCGATAGATTGCCACAAGCAGACCACAGCATGTGATAGTCTTCACGTTGTAACAATCTCGCCTGCTTACGGCTGATCAATTAATTTATGTGACATGATATAGACAATTTAATATCAAAGAGGATTTTATAAATCAATCTGCTTCATTTTACCCTCTAACAAATATTATTAAAATTTTTATGGGTTATTAATTTTTACAAATAATAAAGATGATAATAATTAAAAAGTAAATTTTAAAAAGATCAGTTAGCGTTTTTTTTTTTTTTTATAGAATTTCAATTAAAAATCAAAACCGTTAAATCTTTGAAAAATTGTCAAGACTAGAGAATTGAAGCTTGGAATTTGTAATTTACAGAATCGATTAACGATTGACAATAAAAAACAAATAAAGTTCAATTATCTGAAAACAACTTGACACAATTTTCCCGGTCGCCTGATCAATCAATAGAACAATGTTAACAAACAGCTGAATCCGAGTGTATACAGTATTGAAATTCAAAGTGTTTCGAAAAAGAAAAAAAGATACATTTCTAACAAAAGAATACGTGCGGGAATAATTATCACCGGAACCTGTGCTGAAGAACTAAACTAACTCCGACGATATGGGACTCGTTGCAGTGATCGAGGTCGCGAAAATAGTAGAGCTTGCATGTCTCTACAATGTATAGCTTGGAATTGTGGAGCGATGAGTCGTAGGTGCATTCGTTAAAGCTTCTGTGTTGCCGACTTGAATGAACTACTGCACCCTATACCACGACAATCAATTTCAACAATGGACAATACATCACACAAGAAATTACTCACTTTGCTTGCAATCATACTCTGTCCAGGTACTTTTGCATTGCATTCATACGAGCTGCAAGCTTCAAGCTTTTATTGCCAGACTTGTAAATACGATTTAATTAAAATTTTAACTAATTTTACTGGATTTCAATAATTCTATTTCTATTTAATTGCTTATAAATTTTTATTTCTCGTAAAAAAATGCTTAGTTAGTTTTATAAATGATGAACTTTATGGGTGGCGTTATTCATTTGATGAAAGTTAATTATTTTAGGTAATTACATTAAGTTTATATACACATCTGAAGTTTATGTCTATTTTACTAATTTGTCTAATTTCTCAAGTTTAACTCGACCTACTCGCGCTTACGTAAATACGATGAAATTTAAGTAAATAGAAGAGTAAATCAAGATGATCTTTACTTCCAAAAAGCTTAATAATTTAATAAATTAAAAAAAGGTGGCTTCTCCGAATAGAGCCTAAAAATATATTGAGATTGATTGGAAACCTTTAAAAATCTATACATAGAAATAAATTTTATGACTGTAAAAGCTTATCTAAAATAATTTGCAATGTGTCTTATATGATTAGTAAAGTGTTTTAAAGGATCTATGACGTTTAATAATTTTATCAATTTTTTAAGTCAAGCTGACATAATTTTGCAGTAACCTTTAAATTTATTAAATCGTACCTGATTGTTTTAATTATAAATTATAAAGTATAAACTAATTATTTTTGCAATCAACCAAAATTTTCCCTTTTTTTCATCTACATTTTTATAGATCCTAATTATCATTGTATACAAAAAATAATAAAACTGTAAACAACAAAGATGTACGTCGAAGTTTTAATACTTTTTGCAGTATTAATTAAACAATATATCCCTTTGTTGTATTTGCTTTTCATTTTCCCTCATTATATACTCTGTTCTATCCGTTTGTACATTAAACCATTAAATTTACCATTTGCTCTATTCATTGATTAGCCTGTTTTTACAAACCTCAAAGAAAAATTATACATTCAATGAATAAAAAATTTACCGAGATACCTCACATTATTCAGATATTTTTTAAATTCTATAATCATAATGTAAGCCATAAAAAAGGAACTTTCTGCTGATAGAAACTTTGAAAGATGCTCCATTTTTAATAACTATCAAAGAGTTTCACAATGTTTAAATGTTTCAAGACAAGCTGCCGGTAACTGGATATCTTAATTGAATCTCGATAAGAGAAGCGCAATTAACGAGTCTGACGTGTAATTGAAAATTACTCGATAAAATTTTATTTTGCTTTGAAAAAAAATTTTTTTTCTCATTTTTATCCTTGCCCCACGCTTTTTACTTTGTTAAACCATTAATAAAACGTCAGAATTGTAAGACACAGATTGACGGCATTATATAGCAATCTATCGATTTAATTTCATACTTGGTATCACGTGTTCTTGTTATTATTTTTTTATACGTCAATACTGACAAATTATTAATTCAACCTCAATAATAAAAATAAAAATATTTTTTTGTTTTATAAGTTTTTTGTAGAAATTAATTTGAAAAATTTGTCATATTGATTTTTTATAAAAGGTTTTGAGTATAATTTTTTTTTAATATTTCGTGAGAATTAAAAAAAAATTATTTACAAAAATTACCGAGTATAATAAAATTAAAAATCAATTCAAGTGTTAAAATAAAAAAACTTTCTGTAGCGGTTTTAAAAAAATTAATTTAAATAAAAAAAGCACTTACCCAGGCCATTAAAAACTAGCGGCTGGATCAAGTATAGAAAAAGGAAGCTAAATAAGTCCAAAAAAAGTAAGAAATCTCGGTATTCGCGGTATTCGCGGTAGGATGTAAACAGTAAATTAAAAGCTCGAGGAAGTAAGACAGCTAGTTAGTGGTTATAACTTTTTATTGGCGAACCGTACTACGATGCGGCTTGAACCTTACTGAATCTAGAGTACTCACCATGGGCAACGCGTCCGCGCAATACACACAATATGTTTACCGGCAAGTTTTCGATTTAACTATCATAAGTTAAACACTTTCTTCAATACACCAATTACTGAAATAAAACGCTAACAGGTGAGTAGCGAGCAATTGACGCGAATGATTGACAGAGTCTATTCACTGTCCTATTGATTACTCGAATGTGTCATCTTTACCATAAAAAACACAAGTCAAAAACAAAAGTGAGCTTAATACAGCCGGTGGATTTAGTGGAGTCATTAGTTTCTTAAGTCCTTATAATAACAGCCAAAAATTATTCGAGAGCTTCTAAAGTATTTGAAATGAAGACAGCTTGAGGATTAAAATACAGTCTAGTTTTCGTTTTTCCTTTCTTTCTTCTATTACTTCAACTTATACTTATACTTATACTTTCGTACTCGTATAACTACTAACTACTCTGGTGTGCTCGAGAAACTTTGAGAAATAGCCAAACTTGCCCGAGTGAACCACATTCATATTCAACTCTCGTAACTTTTTTACCTTTATTTTTTACTTTGACTTGAATTCTTACTCTTACTCAATCAGAGTGAGTTTTGTGATGAATTTTTCGAACTTGATTTAACGTCTGGGACTAGATAGTTTTGAAATTAAATGAGCAATCTTTTATGAGTTGAATTTTCGGTTTAACTTTTGATTAAAATATTATTTTGTCAAAAGTTGTCATAATGAAAAATTTTTCATTATAATGAAGTATAAGAGTTTTTTAATTTATTTATCTATACTAATATTATAAAGAGGAAAGATTTGATTGTTTTTTGCATTGAATTGGCTCCGAAACTGCTAAAAAAAATATTCAAAAAATTTTAATAAGTATATTTTTTAAAAATTAATAATAAAAAAAATTTTAAATAATGGATATTTTAAAAATTTTGAAATTGAAATAAATTAAACTGTTCATAAAAAAAATAAATAAAATGACCAAAAAAAATTTTTTTTACTTTTAATTAAAAAATGTATTAATATATTCCATCAGTTTTTTTTTTAATAAAAGTGAATTTTCTATTAAAATAGCTTAGCTAAAAATTAATACCGTAAAATATCTGAATATGCAAGAGTTAACTGCAGGACTCGAAGCTCTAGAGAGTTTGTCTGTCCTGGTCTTATCAGAACGCCGAGATAAATAATTCTTCGCGATATCTATTCTCCCAACGGGCTAGTAAATAATATTTCCCAGGGAATCCATTAGGCTGGGTCCGAATCCGCAGTGATATTTATAAATTTACAAAGCAATAATACAAATCCGCAGTACCTCTCATAAAATATAAGATAAAGAAAAAGTTGGCTTTAAAAAAACATAAGAGTAAATGTTGTGCATGATAATAAAATTTTTAAAGTACTTTAATACATCATCTGACTACTTTAATATTTATAAAAATTTTCCGGCTATTTTTCTCTCAGAAAACTCCAGTTAAACGAGTTGGCACGTTCTACCTGACACGAAGAATCAATGTCAGTGTAAAGAATATGTACTGTCTAAATTGCCAGATGCAATAGCCGGTGAAAACATATTTGTAGTACAAGTTAATAAAATATAATTATTTTTCCAAGTTTTTATGGTTTTTTATTTATTATTTGTAATTTAGAAATAAATGTGAAAAGTCTGGAACTGGTCAATTTAATTTCTGTTAACATCAAAACTCATGTTGAAACTTGTTTGTATACTAGTCTACATGAAAAGCATCAAGAAAATTTATTTTAGATGTACTCTCAGACGTTAAGACACATGTTAATCAGCAAAGTTTAAATTGAGAATATTCTTGTTGGTTTTATTACAAGCAAGTATGCTGCAAGAGTTTATTAAGACATTAGTAGAATAAAATTTGAATAAATGAAGATTTCTAATTTGATAAGCCGTAATAAAGTTATTAAATAAATTAAATTTTGTATAAAGTTAACTTTTATTTAATAAATTTAATAAATTAATCGTTTAAAATTTAATAAAAACTAATAGACTATCTTTAAAAAATAAATAAGTTTAATTTTATAAAAAATTTATGATATAAAGTTTTAGAAAATTCAAAAGTTAACTTAAATATTCTTAAGTTTTATGAAAGTATTAGCAGCGATTGATTTATTTAAAAACTTTATAAATTTATCAATATTTATTCGAGAGAGTTTATCAAAGAATTTTAATAATTTTTATTGTTTTAAAAAATAATAAATTATTAAAATAAAATAAATTACTTTTTTTTTTAATGTAATTTATGTGAAAAAATTAAAGTAGACGATGTTGATTACGGTTAAATGTCAATGAAATTATCGAAGCATAATTTATGAAGTGGGATACTGATTAATCAGTAATTTATTTGCATAGTTTACAGACTCGAAGTAAACAGTAGATGTAGACAGGGTGGGACTCGAATCGATTGCTGAATATTATACAAAATTAATAACTAAATAACAAGGTCACCTGAAGATGAGCTCAAGTGATTGAATTAATAAAGACAGATTATCTTCAAAACTTGAAATCAGCTTGAAAATCTGATGAACTTGTAATTTAATGAATAAATAATGTGAGCAGTAGTTATTTGATTTTTGTTGTTTATCAAACGTCTTTTTTATTAAAATAATTAACAAGTACATACATGTCTTTTTTAAGTCAATACACATTTTATTTTATAAATCCTATTATATTTCATTAATGTCTAATTGTTTTGACTTATTTACAATGTTACAATATGCATAAAAAATTATATTAGTGTATTACACTGCATGACAGCCTGTAGATTAACCATCGCTCTCTGAAACTGATTTTCTTGACACCGGTGAAGCAGACCTGTAATAAATCATTAATTACTGCTTAATATATTTATTGAAATTTAATGTTGTACCAATTAAATACAGAGTTTAGCCATTTTAGAAAATATCAAATGCTCTGTTTATAATAAAATTATTATAAAACTAATCAGCAATAAATTGAAATAAGATCGTCAATAATTACCTAGCAGAACCACTCCCGCTGCGAGATCTACTGCGAGAGCGGCTTCTAGACTTGGACCTCGAACGACTTTTGGATCGTGACTGTGACCTGGACCTTGAGCCGCTTTTTCTCGACCCACTGGCAGATCTGGACCTAGATCTTGATCTGCTTCTGGAGCCGCTTTTCCTGGACCCCGATCTAGACCTAGACCTAGCTGGCGACCCAGACTTTGATCTTGATCGTGATCTCGACTTTGACCTTGATCGTGATCTCGACTTTGACCTTGATCGTGATCTCGACTTTGACCTTGATCGTGATCTCGACTTTGACCTTGATCGTGATCTCGACTTTGACCTTGATCGTGATCTCGACTTTGACCTTGATCGTGATCTCGACTTTGACCTTGATCGTGATCTCGACTTTGACCTTGATCGTGATCTCGACTTTGACCTTGATCGAGATCTCGATCTACTTCCACTGTGTCGAGATCCAGAACTGGATCTCGAGAGT
>JZSA01000418.1:0-12990 GCA_000956155.1 Cotesia vestalis | reverse complement strand
GAAGCTTCATAAATCTGTCCCTTATCTCTCGCCATGCAGCCTAATCTCAAGTAACAGTCCATGTAATTAGGATGCTCTTTAAGAATATCCTTATACAATTTTTCAGCGCGATCAAAAACACATAGCGCTTCATTAAGTCGTGCTAAATTATAAGTAGTTGTCACAGCAATTGAATTGTAGTAATTAGGATCATCCTGAGCGTCTGCTCTAGAACGAGCCAACGATTCTTCAAGATTCTTACGCGCTTCTTCTAAATTACCGAGACGATAATGCAGCGCTCCGACGTTATTTAAAATCTCTGGAGGAATATCAGCTTCAACTTTTTCTTTTAATATTTTTGTGGCTGTTCCGTATGCATTTAGCGCACCATTCAAGTCGCTCTGCTCGAGAATCTGAGCAAGCTCTATCCAAGCTTCCACGTCGTCGGGAAACTGTTCAGTTACTTTCCTTAGATGATTTCTGGCGATATCACGCTTTGATTGCGATGGTGAGTTTGCGTATAGCGATCCCAAGATCTTCATGGTTTCGTAATTTCCTGGCTGGACTTTGAGGACCTTTTCGAAGCACTGGGCTGCGTTTTCCGAGTCTCCACGGTAGACGTACATCTGACCGAGACCGAAATGAGGAAGAACAAATGCTGATGGTGCAAACTGAGTCGCTTGATAGTAATATTGAAAGGCTTGATCATAGTCTCTCTGAACGTGGAACGCTCGTGCTAATTGGTAGCAACTTTCAGCGCGCATTGCTTCGTTTTCTGTGTTGTGGAAAGCGTGTAACGCCAGATGCTGGACTTTGTTGTAATCCTTTTTGAAGAAAAAGTGATTCGCAAGGTGATTCAACACCATCGGGTTCGTAGAATCGATGGTGTAAGCCTTGGAAAGCATTTGGACTCCACTTCTTATGTCGTCAGACTGCTGGAGGTTCAATTTTAATACAGACAATCCAACATTGTTCCATTCTGTCACCGTGAGCCGCCAAATATTGGAAGTATTTATGTGACAATCCCAATTCGTGTACTGCTTGAAGTACAGTTGTCAGTGTTGACTTTTCATCCTTGAGAATCTGCGTAGCTAATCGCTGAAGCACCAACGCAATATTGTAAAGCAAAATAGTATCTTGTGGAGCGACTCGTCTTGCTTTCAGCAACGTCATCTTGGCTTCCTTCAATTTTCCAGCCTTGAAATACGCTCGTGCAAGATACTGTAGCACCTCAACGTGATGATACTTGTAAAACTTTCTCAAACAATTCTCATACATCTGAATCGCGCTGACAAATTGTTTCTGTTCAACATAAATATGTGCTATATTCAACCAAACATCACAGAATTCCGCAGTAGCTTCTCTTACTTGCGCAAATATATCTCGCGCTTCATTAACACAGCCTTTATGAGCCAAAACTGCACCAATTCCATTAGCAGCCCAAATATTCTTCGGATCATTGCGCAACACCTGCTTGTACATCATCAAAGCACGATCTTGGTGACGCTTCTCGCGCTCTTTGTCTTTGCCACTCTGGTGCAAAGTCTGTAACCAAATATTACCCAGCGCAATCAGCGAATACGCATCAGTACTAGTCGTTGGATTCTTGAGAATTCTTTCAAATTTCTTTTGACCAGGCCCCCACTCCATTTTTGCAAGATGCAAATTACCCAGCAAAGACCAAGCGTCTGGGTGCTCATTATTTATCCTCAACGCGTCCTTGAACCAATCAGAAGCTTCATAAATCTGTCCCTTATCTCTCGCCATGCAGCCTAATCTCAAGTAACAGTCCATGTAATTAGGATGCTCTTTAAGAATATCCTTATACAATTTTTCAGCGCGATCAAAAACACATAGCGCTTCATTAAGTCGTGCTAAATTATAAGTAGTTGTCACAGCAATTGAATTGTAGTAATTAGGATCATCCTGAGCGTCTGCTTTAGAACGAGCCAACGATTCTTCAAGATTCTTACGCGCTTCTTCTAAATTACCGAGACGATAATGCAGCGCTCCAACATTGTTTAAAATCTCTGGAGGAATGTCAGCTTCAACTTTTTCTTTCAATATTTTGGTGGCTGTTCCGTACGCGCTTAACGCGCCATTCAAGTCAGTCTGCTCGAGAATTTGAGCAAGCTCTATCCAAGCTTCCACGTCATCGGGAAACTGTTCAGTTACTTTCCTGAGATGGTTTCTGGCGGTATCACGCTTTGATTGCGATGGTGAGTTTGCGTATAGCGATCCCAAGATCTTCATGGTTTCGTAATTGCCGGGCTGAACTTTAAGGACTTTTTCAAAGCACTGGGCTGCGTTTTCCGAGTCCCCGCGGTAGACGTACATCTGACCTAGACCGAAATGCGGGAGAACAAATGCTGATGGTGCAAACTGAGTAGCTTGGTAGTAATATTGAAAGGCTTGATCATAGTCTCTCTGAACGTGGAACGCTCGTGCTAATTGGTAGCAACTTTCAGCGCGCATCGCTTCATTTTCTGTGTTATGGAAAGCGTGCAATGCCAGATGCTGAACTTTGTTGTAATCTTTCTTGAAGAAAAAGTGATTCGCAAGGTGATTCAACACCATCGGGTTCGTAGAATCGATGGTGTAAGCCTTGGAAAGCATTTGGACTCCACTTCTTATGTCGTCAGACTGCTGGAGGTTCAATTTTAATACAGACAATCCAACTAGAGCACCAACACACTGTGGATCGAGTTGAAGAGCACGTTCGAACGCCAATCGTGCTTTGTCCTGGTTGTTTAACTTCATGAAACAGTGGCCCATTCCCAAGCGAACTGCTGCAGGACAGTTAGGATTTGTTCTCAGGGCTTTTTTGTAAAAGGCTAACGCACCTCGGTAGTCTTTTTTGTTGAAGGCGATGCAAGCTTTTCCGAGGAGAGATGGAATATTGTTTTGCGACTGGTTCAATACGAAATTGAACTGCGCATCCGCTTGATCTAGCTTGTCACCTTCGAGTAAACAAAAGTAAGCTCGTCCCAGCAAGTGGTTCTGATCGTACATTATTATTTTGTCAGCAGTAGTGTACAGTAGCGTGGCCTTAGTGAACAGGTCACGCTTTTTGTCTTTGTTCTTCTCGCGGTTCGCTTCCTGGACGTAGTAAGCTGCCAGCATGTCCAGGGCGCGCATTTGATCCTTTTCGAATTCCTTGTATTCGGTGTTTGCGTCATTGCGCGAAGACTCCAAAATCTTGATGAAGTCATCGATGTTCTGTTGTTTGTAGTATGCGAGCTACGTAAAAAAAAAAAATGATAAGTAATCTTAGTTGACTTAATTAATTGAATTTTTTTTTAATTATTAGCAACAATTTTCAGGAGCTCACAGAAATACCAGTGTTGAAATTTTCAAGTAAGTATTTTTTTTACACGACTCATGATGCGAAGCATCAGAGAGTGCTTTAAGATCAAAAAATTTTTTTCGCCTCATTTTGGCAACTATTTTTATTATTATAGCCTTGTTAGTTCATGGAATCAAGATATTTGCATAGAATTGTTAAGATTATTTAATCGAGATTAATTCCATACTTTGTAAAAATTGATTTAGTGCAATAAAAACGGAAAAAAACATCACAATAAGTAAAAAAAATTCTTGTCCGTCATGTAAGAAACTCCGGAAACAGTGTAACTTGCGAAAAAATACATTAATTACAATGAAAAAATGCTTCTAAAAATTTTTACTTGTAATTTTTATTAATTTTCACATGTGAAACTTTTTAATTAAAAATTTTTTTTAATAATTTAACTGCTATAAAATTCTAAAAAAATTTTTAATATCTGTCAACTTTAGTATCATTAATAAAAGTAAGATATTCTTAAAAAATGTATACATGTAATGTTTTTTTAGTCAAAAAATATAATGCTGAATTTAGCCGTCAGCTGTCAATTTAAAAAATTTTTAAATAATTTTTAATGTCTGCCAACTTCAGTGTCGTCAAAAAATTGATAGATATCTGTTAATTTCACTATCATGAAAATTGTTGACATTCTAAAATCAAAAATATTAATTAAATGAAGTATTTACAGCCAAGTCGACCCAGATGTGCAGTTTAGCAGATTCTTGACGCAGAATCGTGAGAACTTCATCTCCGTCTGGCAGTTGATTTATACTAAGCTTATTTTAATTTTAATAGAAAAATATTCTAATAAATTTTAAAGAAAATTTTTTATTTAATTTTGACGTGAAATTAATAAAAAAAAAAAAATTATTTTTACTTCAAAAAAATTTTAGTTTTTTTTTAAATTTAAATAATTCAAGTAAATTTTTTTTTTTCGGTTTAATAAAGAGAAAAAAAAAACAGTTTTACGTGTAAAAATCTAAAACAGTGAACAGTAAAACTGTCTACCGAATTATCCGTCAAAATGTCAAAAAAATTTTCAGCTTCCACACAATCAAACACTAGATATAATACACGATCGAATCAAAAGATAAAAGCAAACTTTTTCCATGTGAATGCACAGACGATTGTAAAGTCAACCCGAATTCTACCTTGAAATAATTAAATATAAAAGTGAATGGACTGAAAAAAGGGTTAAATATATATCTATATATATAAATATAAGACTAGAAGGCATAAAAGATTTGTTGGATAAAAAAAGGCAAGCCTTATACTATTATACAGCGTGCCACCTGCTCTTCTTAGCTTCTTGCTCTTATTTTTCTTAAACTCAAAAGCAAGGGCCACTTATCCCAGCAACAGCAGCCTCCTTGTTCCACATCTTCATCTCTTCATACTTATAATATATATATATATATACACAATAAAGTATCTTTGTTTTTAAAATCTCCGTATCGAGACACTGGCCAACATAAATGTAAATATAAATATATAAATATCTTTGCGCTTATATCTGGTAAATGTTTTACTTACGGTCAATTGCCCAGCGCTGCTACCGATTAATTATCCAGATTATCGCCGTACCATTATACATTATCCTTTATACATATGCATACACATATGTTTAATGCTTGTATACATGCCCTCCACTTAATATCAACCAATGTTGAAGAGTTAAGTAGACCCTCGGCAGGAGAGACTGCGGGCGATCTAAACAGACGACAATTCAAACAATCGCTGTAAAAAATACTTTTTACGCTAGTTTAATTTTTTTTTTTTTTTTTTCAACAATTTACAACAATTTTCAGAAGATGATAGTGACACCAATGTTGAAATTTTCAAGAAATTTTTTTTTTTTTAATTTTATGACAGTGAAAATAATAGAAGCTAAGGAATTTAATTTTTTTATATCGATACTGCCATTCTAATCCCACATTTGATGAAAATATTTCATAGGATAGAAACGAATTATGTACTTCATGGTAGAATTTAAAAATTGAATAGTGAATTTGTAAAAATTCTCATGAAGTGTTTTTAAATTTAATTTATTAAAAATAATATATTTTTTTTTTTTTAAGAATGCCTAAGACGTCAGCTTCAAAATTTCAATATTTAAAAATTTTAATTTCAAACTTTCTATCATCTTCTCAAAAATTTCCTGACAATTATTGATACTGTAAGTCCAAAAATATTAAATAAAAAAAATTATTTACAGCCAAATCGACCCAGATGTGCAGCTTAGCTGATTCTTGACGCAAAATCGTGAGAACTTCATCTCCGTCTGGCAGTTGATTTATACTAAGCTCAATAACCTAAAACATATTATTTTTTATTACAAATGTTATAATTAACATTGTATATTAATAAATTAAATTAAATGCATCGTATAGATTCTAAGGTTACATTTTTAAAGGTTAAACCCGGTTGTTTAACTATAAATCTTTCACTGAAAAATATAATTACTCTTGTACATACCTCGTCAGTATCCTTGAGGGGAATTTCAATGGAAGTCGCCATTGTTTTGAATTAATGCACTTATTTATATTTTATTCACTATTACACAAGTTTAATTACGACATTCTCACACAACAATAACCACGTTTCTCATACAAAGTGCATGAAGACGCAAACTGAGAACGCAACAAAAAACAGCTCCGCGTACAACGTTGTAGCTGTTTTTATTTCGTTGATAAGAAAGATTCTTACCTTTACATCTTATAATAAGAGTAACTGCTGTTACCATATTTTTGCAATGTAATTTATTAATTATTAAAATAAAATATTAATAAAAAATTGATATTTATTAAAAATATCAAAATTATCAAGTAAATTAAGCGATAAACAATGTTTAATATCATGATAACTTAACTAAATCAAAAAATAGCTGAACTTTGTCTCTGGAGCACGAATCAATCAAAAAATTTTGAATTAATTATCATACTTCTCTATCGCTTGCATAAAAAAGCTAACAAACACTCAGAAAATTTCCATAAGATTAAAAAAAATGTTTCTAAATTCATAATAAATTTCATTTAAAAATTTCTGTATAGTTAAATATAAAAAATAACGACACTGACAAAATTATTGACACTTGACAATTTTTTTTATTTCGTTTGAAAAATAAACGAGATCTTAAAAATTATTTTTAAAAAAATGTAAATTAAGTTAGCCAACATCTAAAAATTTTTAGAATTTTTTTTACTGAAAAAATGATTACAAAAAAATAAAAAAAAATTTTCAATTGTAAAAAACTTGAAGAACAATGCATGAAATTTTTTAAAAATATTTTTTCGTTCTAATTTAATAATTAAAAAAAATCAAAAAATTGAAAATGTCGGCTAATTTTAGTGTCATAAAAAATTCTAAAAATTGTCAGATGTCTCAATTTCAGTATCATAAAAAATAATGTATCAAATATCCTTATTTACCTCACCAAGAAAAATACTAGGCCTGCGGTCATCAACTAGATTTTTCTGAAATAAAAAAATCAAAATATAAATTTTATTTCTATTAAATTATAAAAATTGAGTTAGCCGACATTTTTAATTTTTTGATTTAGATTTATTTATTTAATTTAAACTAAAAATATTTTTTTAAAATTGCACTTACAGTTTATCAAATTTTTACAAGTGAATTTAAAAAAAAATTTTTTTTTGTTATTTTTTCAATAAAAAAAAAAGTATGAAGATTTTTAGATGTCGGCCAACTTTATTTTCATATTAAATTTATAAAATTACTTTCAATAGCTACTATTTAATTTAATTAATACTCTACCTTGGTGGACGTACTACTGTTATAGGACACCCAGCAGGTCCCCTCAGCTCGGATGACTTCGGATCCATCGGTGACATTCACCAATATTCACTTTAAAACAATCATTACTTAAAACTATTACTTCACAACTACATACACACTAATTCACACAGCTCTAAAAAAAAATACTTATTCTTAAATAGTTATTTAATTAATAAGCTCATTTATCATAAATTACAACAGAAGTAGAGAATCTGAACTCAGCGTTGGCGTTTCCGTTGCCTGTTCGGATCGGTGGTGTGTTCCGAGTGTCGTGACGACGCCGCGGCTCGCGGATCAACCGCCATTACGAGTGAAATCATAATACTGAAGTTAGCAGTCAGCTGTTAATTTAAAAAATTTTTTTAATAAATCAATTACAATAAAAAAATGCTTCTAAAAATTTTCACTTGTAATTTTGATTAATTTTTACATGTTAAACTTTTTAATTAATTTTTTTTTTAACAATTTAATTACTATAAAATTCCAAGAAATTCTAACTATTTTTTTTCGAGCTCCTATTGGTTAAATTCAAATTTCGCGCATGCGCAGTATCGTAGTTGCGCTCGCGCAGAAACCGTTACAACTAGAACGACGCCATTTCACGCAACACAACCGGCTCTACCCGCTCAAAGCATCAACCTCCAACAGTTAGTAAGTTCGTCAATCTTTTAATTAATAAATTAATAATTAATTGACTTCACTTGACATTCGGTATTTAAAATTTCGTCGCAAAAAAATTATTCAGTAGCATTAGATATTAATAATGGCAAATAATGTCTGATGTAAAATAAAACGAATTTTTTTATCATTGTCAGTTGACTTTTGGCATCAACAGTATAAAAGAAGGTATAAAATAATTCACTTAACTTTTTCTAAGCTGAAATTGATATGAAAATGAACCCAGCAGATATTAAATAATTTTTAGAATTTTTTTTTAACAAATAAATTATGGCAAAAAAAAAAGAAAATTAACTTAGCAGATAGTTGACAATTTTAAAAATTTTTGTTCCAAATAAATTATGGCAAAAAAAATTTATAAAAAAAATTGACATCAAGAAATTTTAAAAAACTACAAATGCAATTCTTTAAAAATAATTTTTTGGAGCAAATTTGTTTGTTAAAAAAAAAATTAAAAAATTGTCAAGTGACAGCCAAATCTAATGTCATAAAAAAAAATGAAAAAAAAAAAAAAACATTGACATGTAGAAATTTAAGTAAATAAAAAATGCAATTTTTTAAAAATAATTTTTTGGAACTAATTTGTTTGTTAATTAAAAAATTCTCTGATGACTGCTAACTTTAATGTCATGAAGTTGACGGATTAATTTATTAAGTCAGTCGTTTTGATTGGAATGAACAAGTATTTTATGATGATAATTATTTTAAAATGAGTTTTGTTTTAATATTGTGAAAGTGAGAGTGAGTATATATTCTATATATAGTTATAAAGTGATGTAAGTGATGTAGTGATGTAAGTGATGTAAGTGATGTAGTGATGTAAGTGATGTAAGTGATATAGTGATGTAAGTAGTTTGCAGTGAGTGTTACAAAGTAAATAATGATGATGAATCCAAAATTATCTGAGTTGTGGAGTCCTGTTAGGTGTCCTAAAGCAGAAATACGTCCATCAGGGTAAGATATTAAATTAAATATTAAGGTTATTAAGAGAGCAAAATATATATAATTTTATTAATTTATTTCAGAAAATGTTGGTTGATGACTGCAGGCCTAGCATTCTTCTGATGTGGTGAGTGAGAATTATTTTTAACTATTATAAATTTTTTCTTAACTTCTAACGAACTGATTATTACTATAAATAGTAAGTCACAAATTTTTTTATCTAATTAAATCTAAAACTTTATTAGGAAAAATTAATAGAATTATTTTCTACTATTTGAAAATGATTTTTTATGTTTTTGTTTAAATAATTTATTTAAAAACAAAAAATTAAAAAAAATACACACTCCAAATAAATTTAATACAAGAATACAAGAATTACATACTTATAAATAAAAAATATAAGCAAAATTTATATGCTCAACATATTTTTGAGCAATTAACATTAAATCGATGGAATATTACACGTATACATATTTTAATTTATACAATCATTTGTATGAAATAACTTCATAAAAAATTAAATGACAAGTATATCCGTAATAATAATAATACATAAATAAAACCCTTGTTCTTTCATAATAAAAGTATATTACAAATTCATAAAAAAATATTTGGCACATCAAAAATTGTCTCATAATTCACTCGTTTGATTTTAAAGTTACGATTCCCGGGAGATTTATGCACAGCCCAAGCAAATAATTATACTTAAATATTACTTAAATGTACAATGTTAAAAAAAAAAATTTCAAATTGTGCTGCTAAAAGCTGTCTCATGTGAGATTGTCACAATTATAAATTATTGTACATTATTATTTTCTTACAGTTAAAATTTTTTTCGTAAGTTATTTTATCTATTGTCACTATTCTTTTTTCACTACAAGTTTATGCGTACTAACATTAATAAATGGTCGTATTATTATTAAATCTTTAAAGATCTCCGAAAGTTTTTTTTTTTTTTTTTATAAAAAGTGTCATCAAATGGGTTAATAAGATTACCAATACTAATTATTAATTATTACATAATCTATTTTAAATTTCTAATTAATTTCCTATGTATAGTAATACCCCTTCATTCGTTTACGTATCAATCACGATTAAACGTTTAATATTTAAACGTCAAATCATTTCGGAAGAATAATTATTATCATTAATCATTACATTATTACTTAACTACTCGATTTAATAATACTAATAATAATAATTCAAATGAATGAACGGTATTAGAATTCGTAAATAACTACTGAAAATAATAAGAGACAAACAATATTCCTTTTCAAATTGTGTTCCCTTAAGATAATTGTCAATACATTCATTATGAACGTTCTAATTATTAAAATTGTTTGATCTCATTTTATTTATTTTGATTGATATATTATATTATTTTATTTTCATTATCTTTTTAACTAATTATTGTTACGATAATTAATTAATTATGAATTATGAGTGATAAATATTAGTATTATTGTTAATGAAGTTGAGTATCATGACTTATGTATTTTGGTGAAGTAATGAGACAATGAGTAATGCTATATATAATATAAATAAAATAAAAACTTATTTATATAAAATTATAAGTTAGACTGACTTCCGTAAAAAGACGTAAAGGCCGTATCGGAGCTTACACTTATAGGCAAACTGCCAGCATCCATTGTCTCTCGTTCACTTTCAATAATTGACGGTACTTTGACATCAATTCCGTCCAAAGGGCCACTAACTGCTGACATACCTGAGCTTGTAGCCATCTCTACTTCTCCACCATCCGGGTGCGACATGCGTCTTAAAATCACGTCACTTTAAGTCAATTAATATTTTATTATTCTGATAATTTATTTGTTGTTTATAAATAATAGCAATAAAAATAATAAAAATTTTTTATAAAATAGTTTTACCTATAATCCGGTGCCGGTGTTTCTAATTGTTGCTGTCTGCGTGAATTTGATGACATGGGTGTCCTTTTTATTGCGTAAATAAATATCCCGGTCATTGTCAGTGTGTATGAGAGAAAATATAACGTATGGAACTGCAATAAATTAAAGTAAAGTTAGAAATAAAATACAAAACTTAATCTTGAGTTTTCTAAAATTTTAATAAACCAACAATGTTTTTATTTTGGAAGTATTTTTGAAGTTATTCGTCTTAAAAAAAAAGTCTGACGCATTTTTCAAAAAAATTGCATTTTTATGTTGTAATAAAATTTAAATAACTTTAAAATAACTGAAACCTTTTATAGCATAAATTATTCAACTCAAAAGTTCAACCAGTAAAAAGTAAAAAGTGTAAATGAATTAAAGAACAACAACAGTATTTACTTTGCACTTTAATTTATTACATTACTGAAAATCAATAATGCAAGGAATTTCAATCCCAAATTGTCTCGTGACATTCATTAAATGTCAACATAGAGTGCATTCTAAAGCTCTGTCTGTACTTGCAATTTCGTTAACTTCTATTCTAATGAATAATGAATAATAAATGAATAACTGAGTAAATAAATAAAAATTTTAATCTTAACAAAAAAATTTTTAAATACTTTCATAAAAACATTAATATCTCTTTATAAATAGTTAAAAATCTTACCTTGTATTGATGTGTAAGCATTCCCAAAAGTACATTAAAGAAATCGGCCGTAAGGAGGAATAATTGTAACGCAGTAGCTCCAGATTCGAATAAAATAACCGGAACAAGTGAAAAAAATACAAACTGAGTTATGCAGTAAAATATTAACGCGGTTATTACAACCGGTGTCGCAGTACTCCAAGACGCCGATTCTATTTGCAGTCTTTCTAACACAGCACTGAAATAGCAATAAAATCGATTAACATTAAAAAATGTATAATTTATTGCATACTTATTATAAAATGTATACGTAATAAATACTTACATTTGAATACAGCTTAGAATAGTTCCAAAGAATCCAATCATTCCCAAGTACTCGATAATATCCACTGTCTTAACGGCTAATTCTTGAAGGACAGTTGTTACTGAGAATAGTACAGCACCTCCAAGACACAACATATCGCCGACTAGTTGATTTTTGCCTGAAAAATTAAATAATTAATTTAAATTAAAAGTTTTGCACTATCAAAGTGATTCAATTACGCGATAATGAAATTTAATAGTTTACCATTAATTCCGATGTCTTTATTGTCATCAATACCAGCCCAAACGAGACACCCAACTCCCATTAAACAAACGGAAATACCGACAATATGAACAATTCGATATCGAACCCCCAAAACCAGACATGAAAGTGCCAGAGCCACCGGAATTGCTACGCAGTCGAGTAACTTTAACAAATAAAGAGGTATATATGCAATAGAGATATAAAGTCAAGTTTAATATTCAAATTGCTCGTTAGTTGTCTGCAGCAATGTAATTTACATTACTTTAACAATATATATGTATAAGTACTGCGATTGAGAGCTGAGTAATTAAATAGTTGTATCATAAATGATACAAAAAAAAAAAAAGAAAAAGTTGATTTAAAGTTTAAAGTGTACCTGGATACTTGCCAAACTCGTGAATTGGTGAGAAGAAGTTATGAGAGTATTAGCCTCGACGTCAATAAATGCAAGCAATAAATACCTCCATCCTCGGGATCTTAATACAGAAATTAAACCATTACCAGCTCCTCGGCAGGACATCCACGTCGTATACACCAGACACAACATTACATAATGCGGAAGATTTTGACCTATTTTTTTGGAATTTAATTTTATTATTCATTCAAGTTGATGCTTAAATATCTTTCGATAAAAGCAAATTTGTTTTACCTGTTGGAATACTGAGTTTTGGTAATGACACGGTGTTGATGTGATGATTTAATTGAGTCATCCAGTAGAGGACTATTGACAAAAATTGTCCGAGTATTATTGTCCTCCATACTGACCTGGAAATTTTATAGGAAAATGTTTTTTTTTCTTTTATTAATGTTTTCTTGTCAAGAAAAATATAAAGTCAATGGTGTGAAAATTTATGTATTAATAAAGTAGATAGATAAGAGGGTTGACAACAAGGTACTTTACCTTTTTTATAATTACAATCTTTATTTTACTATAAAGAAAATATTTTATTTTTTAAATGTAATTATACTCTTCAGTACTTGAAATTAAATGAAAATAATTAAATTTATTTACAAGCACAAAAATTTGTTGATATATAGTTTTTTAGTGTAGTTATGTTTTACTTGAGATTTTTTTTTAATTTTTCGGGTGAGAAAATCTCTAATATTTTTATTTATATAAACTCTGGTT
>JZSA01000417.1:0-52881 GCA_000956155.1 Cotesia vestalis | reverse complement strand
ATCTGGTTTTTTTTTTTTTTTTTTTTAACTTCAAGCTCCTCATTTTGCGAAATTAATTAATGATGGCAAGAATAATATTTCAAATGTATAATTGAGTTTTTGATGTTCTTTATGAAGAAAAAATTTTTAATTGAATTTTTTAAAGAGACTTTTTAGAGAAATTAATGATGTTAAATTTTTTTTTTTATCTGCTTAACGAGGAAAAATATGAGAAGCAAAAAATAACATTAAACCGCGTTTAAATATTATTCAAAGCAAAACTTTTATAAACATTTATGCCACGATAAAAAGTAGAATAAAAATAATAGAATTTGAGTAAATAATACAAAAGAAATAAAGTCAATAGAGGATAAAAACATGAACAAACTGAGTGACAAAAAATGTAAATAAAGTAGACTTTAAAAACTCTCATAGATCTTTAGTCAGCTCTCAGCTAAAACATAGCACAGTCGAACAAAGTAGTATGTACATTGCATAGGAATACATACTACATACAACATATATTCTGATTCTGAATTCAACTTTGTACGTTTTGCACTATATTAAAGCCGGTACGGTAAAACGAGAGCATTAAAGAGGGACGCGAGTAGTAAACACCCGCCACTTTAACCCAGGAACCTCCCTTACGATGCCGGAAGCACCGATCTTTCCTTTCCATCAACATAAAATCATATGACCAAAATAAAATAAAGGAAAACAAGCACTTTTAATAATAGCAATAAACTAACAATATGCTGAGGATAATCACTCACCACTGACTCAACTCCGATATGTAGTTTTCGATTTTGTCACAAATACCATTTCTAGGCTGCATATTTACGTTTTTATGACAATTACGAGCGCCCGATGACACTCCCATGCAAGGGTGCATTTTCACCCTGTCTCGTACAACACCGGCGTCCGTAACTTACGCCTGCGCGACCCCATTTCTTCCCTTACTTCAAAACCCTACTACTACTACTACTACTACTACTACTACTACTACTACTACTACTATTTCCTCTTTCATCCCCCGCATAATTCCAGCCACCGCTACTGCGGCTAAGCCTTAACAGAAGCTGATGCTCTTTCTCTCTACTTCCATCTTCTATTATATCTTTTCACTCTTGTTCATCACTCTTTCTCCATTACATTTACACTCCGCACCACACACCATAGACTGAAAATAAAGTACACATACACATATGTATTTATGGATGTATGTATGTTAGTTGAAAATTATTGCTGCACAACAGCATCCACTTTCGTAAATAAATTCTACTTCACTCTACGTGACATTTCTCATTGATTATATGACATTTTGAATTTTTAAAATAACTCTTACATTCTTTTCAATCTAGCAATCTTTTCGTAAGTTAATTTATTTATTATAAAAAATTGGCCGTGTGTTTCAAGTAAAGTTACATCAGAAGTGATATATAAAAATCATGACTTAAATGTTAATGATCTAAATAATTTTATTTTTAAATAGTATTTTGATTTAAAATATCAAAATTATGATTTAAAAATTAAAACACCAATTTTTTATAATATTTATATATTTATAATTAAAAAGATAAATATTTTGTTTTTATAGAATGATATTTTATTTTTATTCGGATAGCCCTGCCGAAGATTTATCATTTTTTGTTTTATTTACAAATATATTGACAATCTCAAATATATTATAATATATTTATATATATGTTATGGATTTTTAATAATTAAAGATGATTCTTAATGAGTTCAGTCGTGGATAACAATCAAAAACAACAGATAAATTATTTAATAGGATAAACACACTTCCATTCATGTAACAATATAAATATTTTAAATGTTTTTAACGCACATTAGATATAAATAATTATTAATTATTAATAATATTGATTGTTATTTGTGTGTAATGTCGCACTCGATAAAGTATTGTAGAAAATAATGAGATTTTTTTTTTCATTTATCATTTAAAATAACTAATTTGTGCATTCTTTAGTTTTAAAATCTATAGTTGATTTTTTACTTCATTAATCGTACGTACTAATTTTAATAGTCTAGTAATTAACTATTGGTTTGAATATTAAGCTATTATAAAGTTGAAAAAATAGGTGAAATTTAATTGCAAGTTTTGGAATTATTATTAATATTTTAAATTTCATGGCTATGAAAAATTAGTTAAATTTTTATTTTTATCATCATTACTTATTATTTAAAAATTTTGGTTCAATGCTTATTACTTTTAATTATTAATATTATTATTTACCGTAATCTAATGTAATTTGAAGCCAATTTTATAAATTTAAAAAGCCTCAATTTTAAGCACTTTATTATCACGTACGTATTCGCGTTCAATAGTCACTAGTTGTGATAAAACAAAAATTATTAATTACTAGTACTAGTATTTCTTTTTAATAATTGTAATTGTTTAAAATTTTGATTCAGTGCGACAGACGAGTTTGCGAAAAACTCAAAGCCCGCTACGATATGAGATTGTCATTGATTTAATAATTTTTTCTGTCAATTCATTACTGTCGGTTGTCTTTATATTTAGTCGTCTGTAAGTAAATAATATTTTATTTAATTGATTAAATAATCAATTGAATGAAAAAAAAAAAAAAAAAAAAAAAAAAAAAAAAACACTTAAAATTATTTTTTCTTGACTTCTTCCTCTACGGCTTCGTTCTGTTTTCTATACATAAGTCTCTTGACCTGTGTACTCGGTGTCTGGTTTATTAATGAGATGCATGAGGAAGAACCTTAAAAAATAACATAGAGTTAATAATATTTATAATTATAATTGAAATCATTAATTGAATTGATAATTAAATTAAAAAAAAAAACACTTACATGTAATTTGCTAAATTATGCTCTTGTGTAACGTGCGTTTCAAATCCACGAGGAACAGCATCAAAATATTCTTTCCCCAATCCGCATATAAAGCAATTACTTTCCATATTTGTTTTAACACTTTCCAATTGATCACGAAGCTCTCCGAATGCATCAATGATCAAACCTGTAATTATTCATGGCTTCAGTTAATTAAAAAATAAAATAAATAATAAACAGCGCAATTCAATTAGGGATTAAATGAAACCCGCTAATGAAAAGTAATTAAAAACTGTTGATAGAAATTTTTAATTAAAAGCAATTAATTTATTATCACTTTATCTGCAAATTTAAATAATAATTTTTTAAAATAAATATTGAGTTTGAAATAAATATTACCTTGAATAATAGCAAGAAGGATAACAATTACAAAGAAGAAAAATGTAATATCAAACATAATTCGGTAAGCTTCATAATCATCGCCGTCGGGTTCACCAATTTCATCACCTATACCACCTCCAGCTCTTACTCCTTTATAAAGATGAAAAACGAAACACTGTGGAAGAAGATAATTATATCTATATTATTAAGAGAATAAGCAAAATTTTGTGGCCAGTGTAGTTATATGATAAAATGACTTTTTATGGTTCAATTTTGTATCGCTGAAAAAGTTATTCAATTTTAATGTATTAATTGAAAATACCAACCGTTAACATGTCGTGACATTTTTTGTCGACCTCTTCGTCTTCATCTTGTATGTAAAATTTACGGAAGAAATTAAAGGCTATGACTGTGTAAATATACACAATAATAGTGAGCAGCATGACTGTTAATACTAATTGTTTTCCATTGTGCGTGACAGACTCTAAAATAGTTCTCAGTGTTTTGAATCCAACCGCGACGTCCAGTAAATGAGCCGCGAAGAAGAAGTTGTTATAATTGCCGAGAATTGAGAATGTAAAGTACCACAAACTGTACAAGAACGACTGAAAGTGTGAAAGTTAGTCAGTTATTGATGGTCCTTTAGACAAATCGGTTATAGTACTAGTAATTAATATATTACTTGATCAGTTATTGTGACACCAGCTTTCCATAATTGATACCTCCAATCGATGCTAAAGAAGCTGAAAAAATTATTACACGATCATCAGATTGGTCAGAATGATTTTATAATACTTAAAAAAAAAAAAAATTGAAGTATTATAATAATTAATTAAAACGTACAAATGTATAATTCCAGATCCTTCGTCTTCCTGTTGACTAAACGAAGTTTTCTCCATCCCCAAAAGATTACTAATAGCATCAAAGTCATAAGTTTCGCTGTACTTTTGTCTGACTTTTTTCTTAACAAACTTATCCCAATAGTTAACAGGAAAAGTCTTGGCAGATATAACTATTTTATCCCATTTTTCTTTAAGTTCTTCACCCTCGATAGAAGTGTTCTCCATAATATACAAACCGTCGAATTCAACTCGACGGGCGACTTCTTTTTCACGTTTAAAAATAGCAAGCGGTACTTTGAGATGGTAGTAAGCGACAAGCATTGCCAAAGATACTAGAGAGTGTAAACCGGCCATTAGTCTCATCAAGTGAGCTAGCCAAAAGTAGTCTTCTGGAACAGAAACGTATTCAAGCGGATCATCTTCTTCTTCTTCAGAGCCGTCTTCATCGTCACCACTACTCGCAGTTTCCGCGAAACCGCTTCCTGAACCCGAACCCGAGCCACTTGCTCCCGACATTTCTGACAAGATATCATCGATAGAATCTCCACTGCCGTCATCTTGGTCCAATGCAGATGATACCTGATAATTAAAAATTTCTCATTAGTTCACACTATAATTAAAATTAACTAATCATTTAAATTAATTTTATCAACAATGTTGTATTACTCGGTAGAACAGAAGAATAATGTTGATCGCAAAAGCAAGACCTAGTGCTGCATATTTAAGATAGTAGAAATTTCTAGCCAACATCGAAAGAAATCTATGAGTGTAAGCTGAAAAGTCAATTGTGTAACCGGCTGATGGCTCTACAGCGACGTCTTGCTTAGCTTCAGCTTCAACTGCAGCCATTGCTGCTTGTTGGGCTGCTGCTGCTTCTGCTGTTGCAGCGGCTTGAGCTCTTGCTTGTTCACCGCTAGAAAATTATATTATTTTGTGAATAAAATTGAATATTTAAAAAAATAGCGAAGATTAGCTTCACGCATAAAGCGGATGATAAAAATGGCATACCCTAGAAGATCAGCCAAGGTAACAGGTCCTTCAGATTCACCGTCAGCTTTACTAGCGCCGTCAACTAAACCTTCTTCAGGAGTACTTTCTCCTGGTTCATCTATGCTGGATTGGGGAGACGAAGGATTTGATTCGTGAGCGGCTATTTTTATTTGACCACCTTCTTCTTTAGTTATGTCCATACCAAATGCTTGTACCTGATTTAATTTATTTTTTAATTAATGTATTCAAAAAATTTATGTAAAAATAATTTTTATAATTTTTTAGACTACTTTTATTTTTTCTAAAAAATTTTAAGAGCCTGTTAAAATTTTATTTAAATATTTAAAAACATAAAATAACTTTGAAATAGAAAAAGCAAATATTACTTGTAAATTAGATTCATCAGGAGTCGGTGGTAGTGTAGGTAAATGCCGTGAATATTTTTCTTCCTCTTCCTTAACTTCAACAACAAGTTCTTCGACATGGGGACCGCGCATCAAAGCCAATAAAAATTGCAAAAAGTAATTAATAACAATTCCAACCCCAAATCCAGAGTAATAAAACGCGTAAAATATCATTTTGAAAAATCCAATAATTAGCTCAGGTATCGTCATTTGCTGCATTTCCGCAATTTTGTTCTTAATATTAGCAATCGAGAACATTGCAAAGAAACATGAAATTCCGTCTTTGAACGCTTGGATCCCTCGTCTAATTGGATCTTTATTTTTCTCCTCATCGTCTTCGGTAATATACGTGTAAGAGGATTCTCTGGCTTTGCCGATTCCTCCGCTCTCTTCAACAGCCATAAGCGCGCTCGCATGTTGCATTTCTAAAATAGCGTCTTCACAGAAGTTAATAAACGTCTCGAGCTTCTCTTTGTCTCCCGCTTCAACCACCGTGCTGTAGAAATACGACCGCTTGGATTCTTTAATCTGTGGTTTTTCCCACTGCTCAATATTCGACTCCTTTATCTCAAAGTAAACACGTTCTATTTTCCTATTTCCGCCGAGGATTTCAATTCTACCGAGGAATGGCTCAAAGTAATTGAGAACAGATCCCGCCGTCTCGAGGAAGCGCGCCAGACGGGGTTCATTTGGCATATGCTCTGATAAATTCGTTAGCAACACCGCTAAGTTGAATCCTATTTCTTTGGCTGGCTCGTGGAATCGATTCATAAAAGCGACGTAATCTATTTTCCCGTCATGATTTATCTCACAACACGCCAACAAGAAATCTATTTCCTCTCTAAACATTAAAAGGTTCAAGTTTAAGAGTTTCATTCAATTTAATCTTCTAAATATTAGTTTGGATATATAGTTGATAAACTTACGGTGTATAACTTTTTTGCTGTTCCATTTTCTCTTTAAAGTCTTTTGGATACACCCATCCGTCTTTATTGAGATCAACTTCGAGGAAACTTGGCGAGGACACGAGATCTTTCAATTTCAAAAACATTTCAAAGTACTTGAGGATCAATTCGACATTACTCGCAGACTCTACCAATGTATCAACCATCTGTTTACCGATTGTACCATTTACAACATTTCCTGATGAAAAAAATTGTCATACATTAGAAAAAAAATTAAATCTATATTATTAAGAGAAGAAGCAAAATTTTTTGACCAGTATTTTCATATATATACATATGTATATATGTATACATGAAAAATATATCAAAATGCATGTGGGTACTCAAATGAAAGCTCTTGATGAATATAACATCGGGATGAGCTTATATCTTTAAAAACGTCAATAGTGAAAACAGTACAGTGCAATTTAACAAAAGTCATTAATTAAGAGTTACAAAAAAAAATAATAATTACCTTCCAACATAGACAACATCATAGTAATCATATCTTTCTGAAGATTTAGCAACTCTTTCAACAAATCGACTTGACTCGAATGTTTCGACAATTTATCCTGCATATGAGAGAACAAAAATAAGAAACCACCGACAGCGTCCCATAAACGGGAGTGAGCAAGCGCTTGTTGATTTTGAGCGCAAGGACCTTGGATTACTTCAGTCAGTGTGTTAAATACTTGACTAGCGACACTGATTGCTTTGAAGAAATTAGCTTTACCCGCGGGATCTATCAATTCTTTACTCGAGTAATGCCAGTAAAAGTCCATTATCGACTCTTGTAGTCGCAGCAGGTAATCTACTGTACAAATTACCACGTTTACAGTTGTCGTGTTTCCAGCCTGCGTTCTCAAATAATTTTGCCAGTCTATAAATGAAAAAAAGTTGAATTAAAATTCAAAAAGTGTTCAATAAAAAACGGAAAATAAATTTAAACATTCGCCTACCTAAATTATGACCTTCACAAGTCAATTGAATAAACCTGAATAAAGCGCATGTAAATTCAGCGTCATGCATATTTTTCTCACCGGCAGCTCCGTCAGATCCCACACCCAATCCCTCGGCTTTGGTGTTCCTCTCAAAGGCATCGAGATCTAACACGCTGCAGGAATTCATCAGCCCCGCGATTGAAGTAAAAAATCCGACGTCTTTTTTCTCTTTTAAGTGATTCAACATTCCATGCTGGATATCAATATTACCGCCGCGGAGGATCGATATTCCCAGCTCGAGAGTTTTCATTACCATTTCACTGGGTACTCCTTTGCATGCTGATATGTGGAGGAGAACCATTTCCGCGACACCTCGATTTGCAAGTCGTGCTTGGTGGAATAGCAATTTTTGTTTTTCCATTTCTTGTTCCTAAATTTATTTTAAACAGATAATAAATATTTATCATTAATTAAAATGGAATAACTATGCCTAAACGTAATTGAATAATCTTACCATTAATTTATACATCGGCCTCTTAAGTTAGCAAAAAATCACACATTAAAATTATTAAACCAATTAGAAAAAAAATTAAATACAAATTACAAAGAGACATTGCAAAAAATTATAATTATAATTCAAAATACACGACAATAATTTGAACAGTTTTTAAAAATAAATATCAATGATAAATACAATGAACGATGAAGGATAAACATTGGTTAATGATAAATTACAAAGAATACGACTGACATCAATACAATTGATAAATAACAACAACGACGTTAATTCAAACTACCCAATCTTACCAATACTTCTTTATTCTGCTGGCCGAAGTGTTATGATTTAAAAAAAGAGAATACATGCATTAATATTCTCAATTTTTTATTTTATATAGCATTCATGATTCAATTCAATGAATTAAATTAATTTCATTCCTCAAAACTTAAGCCACAAAAAGCTAGTACTATTGTTATATTATTTTTATTTACTTATAAATTTTTAAAAAGCTTACATGAATAGAAGCCTGACCCTCTTCTTCGCCACCACCACCCTCTTCATCTTCACCCTCTTCTTCTTCTTCCCCGCAGGACTTTGAAATAATTTGCGCGTAACTCATGTACAGAGGGTCTTCCTGAAGTGCACCAGTGCGCTCGGTCATCGCGCCGCGACAGAAAGTTGTTACCAATTGCGTTAGGGGATCGGGTTTTCCTTCATCTTCCGCGGAGTCTACTTTTTTAAGTTCTGCGTCTTCAAAAGATTGCTGGACACAAAATAAATTTAATCATGTAAATAATTTAATTTAAAAAAATTTATCTCATTTAGTTTTGAGTTATTAAAAATTACCGTTAAATCTTCAATCATTTTTTCCTGTCCAACATTTTCGTCTTGGAGCCATAGTTCGTAATAAGTTCTTGCAAATATATTTATGGCTCGATGTCTAAAATAATTAATTCATAAATTTTTAATATTATCATCATAATTATTTTAATTATTTATTCGTATTAAAAAAATTATTTGATGCATTAAATAAGTAAATGAGTAATTTACCTCCTCAATTTATACAAAGGCTCACTACGAAGACATGCAACAGCAGCGCGTTTTCTTGCTGCACACAACACGCGTTTCCATCCGTCTCTTGATGGCATTGGTTTAGTAGCCTATTAGTTTAACATGCACACACAACTCATTTTATTAGTAATTATTGTATATAATAAATATTATTTAATTTTTAATGACGTGATCAAAATTTTGATGTTAATGTTAAAAATAAAAATGATTGATTAGCAAATCCAAAATCACAACAAATTATCAAAAGATCAACTAATGATTAAATTAAATGAATAAAATTAACCATAAAGGACCACACATAAATAAAAATAAGGATACCTGGGTAAGGAATGTAAGGGATTCTGACGGAAACAAGCGATAACCGCTCGTTTCCGTTGAATAGAGACCACGGATTTGTAACTACTCTTGCCTTGCTGCTGAGGATGATCAATCTACTCAAAAAAAAATTCATAAATTGTAAATAAACTTCTCGAAAAACTTATACCACAAAAATTGATGAAATTAATCGTGATCGAGTTATGTTTAAACAATATAATAAAAATAATTTACCATATGAAGTCCGTAGAGAACTTTGGCCATGTCGGTGATTCTCATAACGACATCCTCGGTCTGTGGTGGCTTCCCTGGTTCAACAATATCCTTCTTTTGCCCCAACTTCGAGTACAAGTAGTGCTGCCAAGACATTTCGTCCGCGGGGTCTATTTTATCGGGTAGAGTCAGTTGTATTTTAGCGAACTCCGCGATGTCTGCTTCCGGAAGTTTCTTGAGAAAACGGTCTTTGCAGTGTTGGACTAACTCTTGCTCTCGCCCAGCGAATAAATTAAGTCCCACTGGTAATAAACGTTTCAGACAGGCTACCATTAATGATGCCTGGACTTCTTTGTCTTTGTCACGTTTTTTATCACGGTTCTTCTTCTTTTTCTGTTAGAAAAAATTATTAATATAATTTTTATGAATTAGAAAATTGAATACGATTGACTAATCAATATAAAATTGATGGAGAGTAACTCCAGGATGAGCTCATATCGTTAAAAAAAAATCATCAGTCGACAAAATGCAACGTCATTTCTTAATTATTGACATTTTTCTAAATATAAGCTCATCCTGATGTTACGCTCATCGAGACCTTTCATTTGAGTACGCACACGATTTTTTTTATATATTTTATGTATATGATATTTCTCATATTTGTGAAATATATGAAAAATTCGTATAAAAAAAATAAATCAAAACCTTTCCGGGAGCAGGAGCAGATCCATCAGTAACAGTAGCAGTCCTTCGAATCGCAGTAGGCATAATAAGGACCATATTATCAATTTCATTTGCCGAAATAAAGTTCTGTTCTTCTTTAAGGAAGTATTGAGATTTTGACCAGATGTTAAAAATGGCTGCTACATGGTTATACAAGTCTTCAGCCTCAGGAATATTATTTCTCAACCAATGATTACGTTGCAAGTCAACGTACTTAATCAATAATGGATAAAAAGCGTAAATATCTCGTACAAGAAGCTGCCAATCTTCTTGAATCTGAGCTTCCACTTGTGAAGTATCGTCAGTTGACGACTTAATGAACCCGCGAAGTGATTCTTCTTTGTGGAACATATTGTCAGTCCGTTTCCTGACCCTTTCAGCAAGCGGCAAAAATGGATCTTTCAACAATTCCTCTGAGGAGTTGATGATAATCTGTTGAGTGTAAGCCGCGATGCGGGTCATCCATGGAGCGTTTTCGTTTCCGATATTTTTTTTAATCAACTTCAATACATTTTTAAGCAACTGGTTCATGTGGTCGCTGGTTACCATACTGACGTAGGTACCTTCGGTAGGATTAACATTATCTGGACCCTGGGCCCACCAGAATGGCAGGTAAGAACACAGGAGAGGTAGTATCACGTCGACGATATGCGGTGCGTCGTTGTAAGTTTGTTCGGACTCGACGAAAGCGTCAACTTCTGCGAGAATTGTTTCCAGAGTCGGCATACTTGAGTCCATTCGCGTCATTATATCTTGGGCTTCGAGAGAATTATCGGCGATACGGTTTAGTAAGGAAAATTGATTATGTTTGTTGAGGTGAGGCTCGAGGAAAGCTACCGGGAAACAACTGGAGAATGCGCCGAGGCAGGATCCCAAATTTGGTTTGTTTCGTTCGATTTCAGTCTTTAGGTACTTGCGGTCGTGGGTCAATGTTGCATCAGTTCCTAGGGTGTAGAGTGACGCTAGCATTTTGTACGATGCTACTTGAATTTGATCAACTGCAATGTGTAAACATAAATCTTTTAATTCTGATTTAACTATTACAAATTTTTGTATATCCCAATTTTGGTAATTATTTACAAGTGGGGTTCACCTTATTTTTGGCCATAACTAGAATCATTAGAAATAAATTTATTGACATTTAATTTGAAGCCTAGCACGCTGCAGTACGACTCAGCACAAAAATGCGAATACATAAAATGAAAATTAAAATGGTTGGACCCCACTTGTAAATATTCACCATTTTTTTATATCCAAATTTTTTTCAAACATTTATTTTGTTTTATTGAATAATTTTAGTCTTTTACTTTAACATTTGATATTTTTTTATTTGGAATAAATGTTTAATCAAATAAATATTTGAAAGAATAAAATTTAAGTATAAAAAAATTATTAACTGTAACTTACGCAAAAGATCACTGCCGTATTCACAAACAGCAAGATGATCAAACATAGCAGTGAGTGTTGGCAAAACAACACTATTGATATAAAACAACGACGTGGAAGTCTTCAAATGTGTCCCACGAAGATGACTATACCTTCCCTCCTGAAGATTCAAAATCGTGTGACCAAGATCATCCGCAGTGTTATTAAAGAAAGTCAGCATAGAAGTTCTAATAAACTCAGGACAATTTTTAACCAGCGATTTCGCGTCAATTCCTTTAACAAGTACCTGAAGACATCGTACAGTAATTCTTACATCCGCGCCAAAAGCCGCGAGTCTTGAGCGCAACAAGCTCGCTAATTTACAAAACAACGCAGCAACCATTTCCTTTTCTTTAAGCGAAGCTGCACCAACATTATTAGTCGCCGTTGCAACAGCAATAAAGTAATTTCTATGAGTACTGAAGTATTTTTCCATCAAAGGTAGCACGACTTTGCTGAAGAATTTAATATCTCGCGTTGACGTTTTAAAACTGTTTCGTCTGCTGTATGTGTCTGAAGGCTTCAAAAGCTTCATGTTGATAGTCGCCTTGTCCAAATACGCGATCAATTTCTCCAGAAGCGAATACGCGAATCTAAGTTCAACAGCAGCTCCAGCTCCCGCGACTTCTGTTTCGCCACCGCGATTTGGTTTGTGCAATTTGTAACCTTGGTACTGAAGATACTTCAAAAATTCCTGAGAACGTTCGCGGTCTTTGCGCTTTTCCTTGTCTGTCAGTAAATCATAGGGAACTAATTGAGGGTGAATTCCACCTCCTGAAGTTATCAACTCTTCTTTTTTCTTCTTTGCCCAAATGTCGTGAGCATTGTCGGCTAATCTTTCAGCCATATTTTGCATTTCTCTGCTCAATGTAAGGTTGGTCATATCAACTGGATGTGGATTATAATTAAACGGATTTGCTGCATCACTCTGAAAGAATCGATAATTAATGGATAAAAATTGATGAATGTTTTATAAAAAAAAAATTTCGACATTCTAATTAACAAATTATCTAACTCTATTTTCGAGAATCTTCCATTTGTAAGGAAATACAATTAGTTCAAAATTTATTATCACTTTAAAAAACAATTTAATATCTAATAAAAATATAATATTTTGATTTGGATCATTCAAATAATTTATAATTGGACTAATGCTACATCAAAATATTAAAAAATAAGGAGTTAGACCAATTACTAATTAGATCGTCGATTTGTGAAAACAAGTACCTGGCTCTTGGAAGATCGTCTCAGAGAACTACGGTTCGTTGAAGGAACATCAACTTCAGCATGTTCGACACTCCACCCAATTGCAAGCAGAGCTTTCAAACTCTCCCTAACCGGTTCTTTGTACCGTTCTTTCTCGTAATCATTCAGCATATTGTAGGGCTTCAACCTGGGATGAGTTTTATTGGCATCAGACCATGACTCTCCGTAAGTCCAGCCGTTTTCAAGCTTACGATTAGCCCAAGCATCGTGATAATGTTCGGAAAACTTCTGGACTATTTGATTCAAATCATTGTTGAGAACGACGCTCGTGGTATTGATAGGTGCGGGGTTGTAAGGCCCATCTGGAGACTGCGTTGAAGCCGATTTGCTGCTGTACCACTCATCGTCGTAATTCTTGGAGAGAGAATAATCTGGTGGTAAAGCACAACCGATCGCTGTGAGACACGGCAATGCTTTACCGAACAGTTCGGGGTCGTAGTCCATCTTGGACAGTGAATCGAATATATTGCTGAATAATACCATCGTCAGCCGCTTTTCTTCGTCACTGGAACCTTGACCACCCGTCGAGCCGTAATATTTAGCGCAACGATCGTAGTGCAGTGTGAGAAGCTAGAAAAATTTTTTAAATTAGTCTCTTGTATTTTACTTTATGATTTTTAATGCAAATCATATTTTACGTACTCGTAAAGCGACTGTAGTGTACTCTGATAATTGGGAGACATCAATAGTGAGCTTGCGAAGAAGTTTTAGCAGCATACTCGGTTGCATTTGACTGAAATTAAAAATTAATTTATTGCTTTGGAACCATTTTCAATTCATCTATATTTAAAAAATAATGATTTTAAAAAATCATTATTTAATGAAGCAAAATTTTGCAAGGTTGCTAGTAAATATTAAGGCAGTACTGTCGATACTGCACTTAAAAATATTAATATTAAAAAATACCTAGTCAATGCTACCAAGAAGTCTGACACAGCTTCACGTTGTCCTTTGGTCAACATCCTGTTTTTACTGAGCCGATAGACAGTATGCAGAGTTGCATCAAGCAAGCTAGCGTAATTATCAGCTTCGTTATAAAATTTCGATAAATTGATCAACAAAGGAAGAATACTGTTCCCAATGTAACGATTCATCGCAAGAGCCATATCTGATTCATAGCCATCGTTTCTGTCTAGCATCGTAGCAGCACGCAAGTCGGGCAGAAAAGCTTCTTCTAGAATCTTGAAGAACAGTTCTTTGGTCTCGATACCATAGACCCGCTCCAAGAACAACACAACACTCTGCTTGTGACCTGGAATCAATCCTGATGGTGTGTCGCTTTTTGGTCTTTCCTGACCAGCTGCAGGATTCAGAAGAGTAAAGCGCAGAGATAATACTCCTTGAAGATCGTCCATTGGAACGAGAGATCTCAAGATTGCTCGTGCTCTCAGTGATTCATTTTTGCCTGAAAATTTATCAAAATATTAATTTCTTTGTCAATTGATTTGATTCATTGTTTTATTAATTTTTTTACTACCTTGCTCGATAACTGAAGCATCTGGAGCACAGCGGCCCAATAAGTCGACAAGCGTACAGTAGAAGTTTAAAATAGCAGCTCCAGTGTCAATGTAATCTTCATCGTCATCCGATTCGGGAAGTGGGTGTTCAAATTGGGCGATTATCGCATTGCCCTCGGCTTCGTCGTGGACCTGTTTAAAACGCTATATTGACAATCTATTAGTCTCAGACACATCAATCATGCTTGGTTGATTATTAACTACCTATCAGTAATTATTTTTTGTAAAAATTTAGATTTTTAATCAGGAAATTTATTAATCACGACTTTGATAATCATGCTTCGTGCATCATCCAATTATTTTTTTTAAATACTAATTTTTAAAAACGACTATATTAAAAAATAGTGCTGTTAATTTTGTATTTCAGTGTAGCATAGAATTTGTATCGCTGTAATAAGTGTATCATGTATGATATGTTATACATTAGATTCAAAATTACCACCACTATTTTATCTGAGTAATTTTTATCCAAACCGACAACTAAATTAAAAGACTAACAAAAACAATTAACAAAAAACTATAAGACTAAAGGGAAAAACACGATCGACAATTCTAATAATTTGATCATCTTACTCACGAATTAACCTATTAAATTATCGATGATTTCTGATTGATTTCTAAAAACTATTAATTACTCTATTCTAACTTACTTTTCGTCGGTCCGCAATTCGTTCAGACATTTTGTTAGCTTCAATAATAGCTTGCAGAAGTCCCTCGCCTTCACCACGCAAAGCTGGTCCAAGACATTCTGGTCGACGAATCAGCAAGCGAATAACTAAGTTTGCATTTTCTTCAACACTTTCACCTGGACAATAAACAAAATCATGTATATAAGATTCATTTATTGTTCAATTATGTAGAAAGCAATGAATTTAAAAGATTTACCATTAACCCAAACGCAGAATCTCAAGAAATCAAGATAACGTTCTCCTTCAACCGGATCCCACCCGAGATCAGGATATCCCTTTTCTACAAGCTCGGAATTAGATTGCAAGCCGCAGCGCGACAAGTAGACAGCAATCTTCTCCAAATAATGTTCCCTTAAAGCCAGAGCAAGCTCAGTATTTTCCATTAGACTTGAGTAAGCAACATCCAACGGCGTGGAACCTCTCAACGAAGGCCTTGACATCAAAATATTACTGTTCTCTAGCAAGAAGTTGAAGTGGTCGAACATAGCTTTCTGATTCTGCCTAGAAGTTCTGCAGAAGTAACACAAAAATCTGCAACAAGCGACGACCATTTCATGCGAGGTGTCTTTTTCCTTTGAAGGAGGCTCGCCTTCTGTGACTTGGGCCTGAGTTTGGGTGTCTGATTGCGCTTGAGACCTACGACCCAGCGTGTTGATCATAATAGCCATCACGTTCTCGTGGATTCTCAGCACACGGATCAAATCTGGGTGCTGGAAGAAAGTGTGATTATTGACAAGCTTCCACAATCTTTCTCTAACCAGTTCTTCTTCTTCTTGAGACATCTGGACAGGGAGCAATGCGCGAATTTGGACCAAACCGACCCACATTCCAGCCACATCATCTTTGGTCTTGCTGTTGATTACGTAAGTCTTTTCCAAAGCTCTTATCAACTCGCCTACTGTGTCATACTGTCTCACCAAGAGACTGAACATCTCTCTTACGAGTTTCGGAGTTTCAATTTGGGTTTCTTCGGCCCAACTGACAATCGTCGAGATCAAAACCTTGCGAAATACTTCTTCAGGAGTTTTCTTAACAGGTTCCTCCTCTGGTTTCTGCTCCTCCTCGACTTCTTTTATCATCAGCGCCTGTGACTTAAAGGGAATAATGGAGAAAACTTTCTTCCAGCCTTCTGGTTTCGGAGGCTCTGCAGATTCGTCAGTAGCATCTGAAGATTCCTCGATGGCTTGAAGGGAAACATAGGACATAAGTTTACCGTGAAACTCGTTCATCTTTGCTATTAAATCTTCTCCACAGGGAATATTATCGGGATCGTCATCCTCCAGGCTTTTGAAACTTAGGATAGAGTTCATTTGCTCGCGGGGTGGACAACGGTACTCTTTGGTCTTTTTGGCAGCAACCGCTGAAGGCAAATCCGATTGCTTTATGTCTATGTAACGCCGCAATTGATCCGCTTGGAGCTCTCCGACGAAGTCGTGACTAAACGCGATTATTGATTCTACTCTGTGACGGAGTTGGATGTCGCATAAGTGATGGAGGAGGTAACACATCTGAAGCTTTGCTCCTTCGGCCATTTTCATATGTAGTAATCCTTTTTTGTGCTCATCTTTTCCTTCTAAACATACAAAATATTAATCAATATTTAAATAATTATTTTTAAATATTTTAAGGAGTAAAACAAAAATTTAGATAATTAAATTTTTACCTTTATCAAAAGTCGGGTCCCAAGTTTCTGGATTTATCATAATAAGAAGTTTTGCAATGTCTTCATTTCTCAGTTTTCCAACCAAAAGTAACCGATCCGTAAGTTTCAATAAAGGTCTAAAAATAAAATTACACAAATAATTTCGTAAAAAAATTAATTAGCAATCTAAAAAATATCAATTATAAAAAAAAGCAAAGTAGAGTTTAAACAAAATGACTCTTTGAAGCTGCTATTTTTTTAAACATACAAAAAGAGATTCTCGTTGCTGCCACCAATGGGATCGCGATTGTGGACTTGGTTTATTTCTACGGCTTCATTGAGCGCCATCATAACGTAATCCCTTACGATATCCAGAGGAAAGTACGGGCTGTAGAGACTGCGGATGTTCTCGATGTTTTGGTTTTCGCTGGAAGGAAATACCCTTGATGCCGATTGATTAGTAAAGGGAGTCGTAACTGCATGGGGAATTAAAAACTTACCTGATGTCGGTCATTTTCATCTGTGGTCTTACAGATTCTGTTTCTAGGTATCTTAAGCTGTGACACATTTCCTCGTTCTCGTAAAGATCTTTCAATTCTTGTCCTAAAATTAATTCATTAAGTAAAAGTCAGAATTTTATTAAAAAAAAAAAATAATAATAATAATAATAATAATAATAATAATAATAATAATAATAATACCTAGAGGGATAATGAATTCATTTTTGCAAGTTTCCATGGTCGTTGCATGTGACTCGAGATGAAGAGCAATAAGAAGGTCATAAAATCCTTGACGTAGCGGACCTGACATGTATTCAGCGCGTATCGCATACAACAATTGTTTCTGATCGACGTGAAGACAAAGCGCGTGGGCTGCTCTATAGTTTGATTGATAACACAATGCAGCGTACAAAATCAAAGTATGTGCATGGAAACTGGAATAAATTTTTTTTTATAATCACCAAGTCTCATTTCTCTTAAAAAAATCATTCATCAGACAGTTTGCTGTTTACCTTAAAAGCTTATCCATCTCGATAAGCTCCAGAATGTCAATGCATCGATCCTCTTCAGGAATATGCAAGGCCAGCATTGAAATTGCGTCCTCGCAAAGCATAGACCATCCTCTGATGTCAGAAAGCTTTAGAGCATGCACCTGGAGAGATTGATTGGGGACTCTTGCCCACTGATGGGGTTTCAAGCACTGGACTTTCAGACGCGGAGGAAACTGCGGAGTTACGTGACGTTCAGAGTTTTGAAGAACAGCCGCTGAGAGCGGGAGAGTCGTTGACGTGCGGCCCAATTCAATCTGGAGGATTTCTTTGCTGGTAGCTTCGACGAAAATCGCGGGGAAGAGTTTTGTATCAGGCTCCATTTTGAATTTGTGACTGGTTTCTTTTCCCTCGCAGGTAAAAGATACGAGACCAGTCACTGTGTCTACGAAGCAGCCGACGAACATTCCTTGAGAAGCTCCTTTTCCAGACGCATCTTGAGTTACTTCGTTGTAAAGTTCGTCTGCTCGAACCATATAGCAACTTTGTCTGTCTACTCTGTAATTTATTATTGATTTCAAGTTTTATGTCTGATTCGAAGAATTTTAAGGATTGTACGCTGTTAGATTTTTCTAAAAAACTCCCAAATCTTTAAAAATGTTTGATAATTATTTCTAAGTGGAGTCAAACCCATTTTGGGCCATAATTAGGTAAAAAAGTGACATTTTGGAGTTTTTTTTTATTTTGCTTAAAAAAAAAATATATCAATAAAATCAAATATAAATTTTGGTCAAAAAATGAAAATCAAAATGGTTGATCCCATTGTAAATATTTACCAAATGTTTTTTTCAATATGATATTTTCCGAGTAAGTAAAATTTTATCAAAAACGGCTTTATTGATCGGTCTAAAAATTTTTAATTCTATTTTTTTGGCCTTAAAACTGCGTAAAACCCAAAGAGAATGTTTTGTCGGAAAATCGGTCACTTACTGTTCAACAACACGGTCATATTCATCAACAATAACAACGGACGATTTCCTAACACGTGAGAGATTAAAGTCCTTGGTATGTAGATGATATTGTGATGTGACCCAACCTACATAAACATGAGTTGGATCCTGCCCAGGGAATACTCTTACTCCGTAAAAATATTCATTCATCAATTTCAAACAATCTGCGTCGAAAAGTTCATTTCCAATAGCTTCTACTCCTGTTCCAGTCAAGTTTACAGACATCGCTTTTGGCGCATTGCGTTCCGGGATTTGGGGCGGGACTACTTTCAAGTCAGTCTGGAATAAATTTTAATATTTATCCCTCGGAATTAACTTTTAAGCTCTTTATTCTATTCAATCCGAACAGTATAGCACTAGTGAAACTTTATTTAATACAATAGAGCTTAACTCACCGTCGATACGCGAATTTGAGGCGATTTGTTAGAAAGTCTCGACGCAGAAACACCTCTAGCTGCTTTGTCCGTCATATCGAGCATACCGGGTTCTGGAGTCCTTGACTTTGCATCAGGAGACTTGGCTTTGCGCGAAAAAAATCTGTAAACAAATTTAGAAAAATTTTAGCAAAATACGCTGGGTTGATTTGTGAACTAAATTTTCTAAAATTAACTTAATGATTAAAACACGGACTTACGGACTGTCCTCCACTTCTTCTTTAAGCGTACTGACAATTCAATTTTTATCGTAATAATAATAATAATAATACAGTGTAAGATTAAAAGGTTTAATTTACCTGAACGGTGATCTGCCACGTTTTAATTTTTTATCATCCTTTGCGTCTCCGTTCATCTCCTCGAATCCATTCATCTCGCCCTCATTACCGCTGTCGTGATTTAAATTATGAGATTCGTAGAGAGAGTTTTTGCGGGGAGGTCTTGCTGGTTTGCTTCTTTGAGGTAAAGGTGATTCTTTCATCATTTCAACGGCATCTTCGACAGCATCTTCTGAGTAATTTCTTTGTAATCCTGTTACAAAAATTTAAGATTTTTTTTTTTACTAAAAAGTATACTGAAAAAAAAATTCTTGACTGAAGGATAAATTTACTTGGCTCAAGAAAATATTAAAGAAAATTGAAAATTTCTTGAATGAAATCAAAGTTTCTTGAGCCAAGAAAATTTCTTCTTGCTCCAAAGTAACTTTTGTCTTCTTTAAAATTTTCTTAGTGCAAGAAATTTTTTTTTGTGTGTATAAAATTTTAATGATTTTTATTCAACAATTTACTGACTAGATGTCTTTAAATAATGGTTAATTATTATTGATCAGACAGTAGGACATTATAGTATTGACATTAGGTTACTAGAACACTGATTGTGATTACATATCAATAATTCAATAGTCCATTAACATAAGCGTCATATAAATTTAAACACACGAGGACGATACAGATTGAATTACTTAAACCGTACTCTGGATAAATGACTATTAATATTCAAAGATTTGTCAATTATAATTATAATTTGATATTTCATTTGGTCAAAATTCTACATCGATCTGATCAATAATTAACCATTTAATTTTTTAATAACGAAATTTAATTATTAATAAATAATTTTTAACAAACCTTTAATATCACTCATACTAAATCCAGACTTCATAATCTGCTCCATATGAGCCGACGGCGTGGCCGCGTGGTATTGTTCATTTTGTTCAATCAACAATCTATTTTGGCGCATTTTAATTTCTTGCCATCGTCTCGCTTTCTCGTTCTCCGTTATGAAAGATGATTGACAGATAACAGGCAAAGACAGACGGAGAAATTCCCAATTAGCCTTCTCCATGGTCTCAAATGTATTGTGTGATATTTTAAGACACGGTGGGCTGTCAGACCCCGCGGGAATTCTCGCAACATCAATTCGCCCGTCTATCATGTCGTCGGTGTTTTCAAAAATCGGTTGATCTTTTGTGTACCAATATGTCACTGCTCTATTCATGTTTCTAAAATCAAAAAGTTTTATGAGAAATTTATTTCTCTGAAATTAATAGGCATCTAACAATTTTTTAGATTTTTATAAGAATTAAATTATCGTAAAAAAAATTTACAAAAAAAATTCCATATAAAGAAATTAAAAAAAAAAAAGTGACATATTTTTAAAATAGTTTTTTTTTAATTACAATTGATTTGTCACATAAATTCTAACAATTGTTTATTTAAATTTCAATATTTTACTAAATATTTATGTTCAAATTTTTTATTTTAAAATTGTTTCCCTTATTTAATTACAAATTTATAATTTATAGATAATATTACCATTAAATGAATTTCTTAGAATTAATTACTCAAATAAATAACTTACACACAAAAAGGTTCATATCCTTCCTGGAGACCACAAGTTGTAAAGTACCTCAAAGTATTAACATCCTGCCCAAATGTTAATTTAGCTCTTTGACCTACTCCCAATGTAAAAGCCGGTACAAAAGAGTCACCTTGAACATCAGCGAATGATGTTTCTCCTCCGAGCGCGTCCATAAGAAGCTCTCCATTCAACGAAAAACCTGATATAGAAAACCAAATTAATTTTTCACTTCAATACAACTTTTTAATAAAAATTATCTATTGAGCTCAGTAAAAACTTGACTTTTTGGAAAACAGTATTTATCTCTAGGAAAAGTCAAGTCTTTTGACAATCAAGCTATATATAATTAACAATAAAATACAGAAAATTAATTAGTAAGAAACAAATTTTAATAAAAACAATTGGGAACAAGCCACTACATCAGCGAAATTTAAGTTTTTGAGTATCTAAATATTTACAATTTATTGTTTTTTAATGAGTAATTGTTATTTATTTTGATAGAGGGTAAAAAATTATCAGCATGCATTAATATTGTAGAGTATCATTGGTAAAAAATTTATAAATGTTAATAAGTGGTATAGTTAATTACATTTTTATTTGAAACTGTTATATTTTGATATTGGTTTAATGAAATGACCAATGTTTGTAATTCAATAATGATTGATGTATTTTTTTTTATATACAGTAAAAAAAAAAAGGGTCCACTCATTATTGGTTAATGTTGAACAGTGTAAAGGCTGAGTAGAATACTGGACATCAAAAAATGAGATTTAAATTTGAATAAAATTTTTATTAGTAAAAGTAGAAAAATAAATTAATTAAAAATTTGGAATAAAAAATTTTTATATTTTTAAAAATTCGTTAAAATTGTAAAATTTGAATAAAAAACAAGATATCCAATAGTCTAACTCTACACTCAGATATATATTTGTAAATATATATAAATGTAGCTTGTAATGGCAGCTGAAGCGTTGGTTTAAAGACTCCGTCTTACTAATTGTTCGGTCAATAAGATCCAGGAATACACCAACAACATCTCCAACTTGCCATTGTTTGCCAAACGTTTCGGCGTTGCCCGAGAATACTTTTTCCTCCTTTAAAATAAAAATTTACAAACAATTCAAGGACTATGTATTAACATTTGTGCCTTGACTTACACCTCATTTATTATTTATTATTTAGTTTCACTGTTAATTACCGTCTATTGTGTATTTTATTGTTTTTGTTTTATTGATACTTGAATATTTTTTGTTACCGTCTTTTTGAGTCCATGTGGATTGGATTTTAATTTTATACTAAACTACGGTCGTAAATTTTGAAAAATTCCCCAATATGTTTTCAAATAGACCATACCGTGGATTAAAAAAAATTCTCTGATAATAATTAATTTCCGTCGATGAATTTTAATAAAAATTTTTGAAATAAAATAAATTCTTGAACATAAGATTGAATAATTAAAAGAAAAAAAATTATAGTAAATTTCGGGATGGAAAAATAAAAAATGTAAACTCCAGATGAAAATGTTCAATAAGTCCTAGAAAAGACTAAGGCGTCATATAATTTTTTTAGAGTCCCTAAACTCTGCCGGATGTCTTTGAATCCTTAATAAAATTGTTTTACAAGACAAGATGCAAAAAACAACTCAATCAACATAAAATGTAGTGAGAACATAAAAAGCAAAATATACAGTAATGATGAAATGAACATAAAATTTTAATTATTAAATAAAAAAAAAAAAAAAAAAAAACAACGACGCTATTTTTAACAGAGGTTCGTCTATTGGGATATTTAACTGCAGTACAATCTGATTGTACACAATCTTTTTACTATAAAACTTCAGTAAAGTGAGCAGAAAATTACTCTACTTAGTATTATCGATCAAAAAAAGATTGTACTGCAGAAAATGGTAAATTTGTTGTGGTTTAGTAGGGACTCTTACTGATCGTTCTGTCCGTGATGTCTATGAAACAGCCGACTACGTCACCCACTTGGTATTTGTAACCGAAAGAATCGCTGCTACCACCGTGTACTTTGGTCACCTGATATTTACGACTATTTTTATTATCATCATATTTGACTATTGTAGGCAATTGATTAAATATTAGACGTTTTTTTTTTTTTATAGAATAAACTTATAAATCATTTATAACGAGAGATTATGAGTGATGAATAATTTGTAATGATATAAAAAAATTTTTTTTCTGTTTATTTTGATAATGACATACGTTATACCCATCAAAAGCCCAAGTGCAGTCGTCACTTCCGAGCATGTTTCCAGGCATGCAATCGGCCTTTGCCCACCCTACGCGCATCGGTCCTGCAGTCAGTACTTCAAACTCAAAGTACCACTTTCCACTGGTTACTGCGTAGTGCTTCTCTACTCTGTATGTTCTGAAGCATAATTGACGTAGTCTGCTTGCTTCTAAAAGTAATGCTAAAAAAAAAAAAAAAAATATAAATAAACCATCAATCATCTTATAAAAAAACAATTTCAAAAATTCACTTTAAATTAGATTGATTAAACTTCAATAATTGATTGATTTTTTTAAAACGAATAATGACCCATCAATTTTTGAATCAAAAGATATTTTTAATGATGTAAAGTCGCGTTATGTTCATTAATTTTTTTTACAAAAGACAATCTCTTCTCTTTGATTAAATTTAACTTTGAACTCAATAATTTCAACTGTTACTTTTACCCAGCAATTAAAATCCTGAAACTAATGACCCACGAGTTTCATCAAAGATAAAATTATATTAATGCAGCTGAAATATGATATAATATTTTATAAAAAAAAATTTTACCTTCATGCTGTTCCCCAGTAGGCGGATCCAACATATATCCATAAACTAAAAGCGTTCTAACAGTTTCACTAGCAGTGTCTCTGTTAGCCTTTTTGATAGCTTCGTCGACTTTTGGATAAGGCACTAAATGCGGACTGCGCCTCATTTCCGAATCCTCGTTAAGCCCGTAGGTCCACCCTTGACTGATCCTCTCCTTAGCCCACAAATTGTGAGTATTCTCCGCCAATTGGTCCACCAGTTCTTCCATTTTTGGCGTTAGGGTAATTGCGGTCAAATCTAGAGGCGCGGGTTTGTACCCACTACTCTGCAAAAACGGTTCATTCGGCAGCCTCAGAGTCTTGATCCTTTGCTCCGGCTTATCTACCGTGATATAATAACCCAACGCTAAAATTGTCTTCAACGTCTGGACAGCCAGCTGCGTGTCGTATCTTTTTTCAGCAGCCGGTAGCTTTTCAAATTGAACAATACAAGGATGAATCTTCCTCATATCATCGCGCTGTTCTCCAAAAATCCATCCCGCTTCAATTTTGTTCATCGCCCACATCTCGTGGATATTTTCCGCTAACTTATCGCGTATTTGTTCGACATAAGCCGGGAGATTAACCATGCTGGTGTCCACTGGAGCAGGAACGAAGGCTGTGTCGTCTTCGACGGACCAAGGACCGGCCAAGACTACCTTGTTCATGTTCCCGAAGTAGAAGCACGGGTCGAGGGAAAGAATTTGCTGCGGTAACAAACTCTCAACCAACGGAGAAAATTCTTCAGGTGGCTGGAACTTCATCCTTCCTTGATCACCTCCAAGCAGAAATCGGCAGGACAATTTTGAAGAGCAACTTATCACTGGGAAAAACATCCCGTCAAGATTGAAATTCCTGAAGGACCCAGAAATATTTGATCCGTTGAACGTGAATGTTATTACGGGGACGGTCAAATCCAGCGCGCACCCAACCACGTCACCTTTTCTGATATACGGCTCCGTAGCGTTGTTTAGTACTGGTGTCTTTCTACCTCCGGTCCACAGAAATGCCCCGTCAAATCCGAATGAGTATAAATCATCCCCAACACCGTTGCCACCCCATTTTTCACCGCCTCCTGGATATGGAACGTACCTGCAGTCGAATAAATCAATTTTATCATACTATATCATGATTCACGATACATTTCATGAATATATTTTTATTTTGTTTGTTTTTAAACGATTGACAGTTCGTTTAAGTCCGCTGTAATCGTAAACAGATGGAAATTTTCAGAAAAAAAAATAATATAATCATAGAAAATTTAAAGAATTTATCGATGTTGATCTTATAGCTATTATAAACAGATTATGGTAGAGTAATTCCCATTGCTTCGACGAAGCTACTTGCGAATTCTTATCAAACACAATCCAATCTAGTATTTCAGTCAATTAGGGCTGTCGGGACGATGGTAGAATATAAATTTTTCCTAAACCTTTCAAGTTATTTTCCTTTGAATTCAAGTAGGGCCGAGTAAAAATAGATAATTATAAGATATAAATTCCGGAATTTTTTTTTTTATCTGAATTCTACCAACGTTCTATCAGATATTGGCCACTTGATTTATTAACAATTTATAAAAAACTCCATGGTCAAAACTTTCAAAATTTCTTTAGGTTATTTTAAGTATATTTAGCGATATTTCAAAAACTTCTAAAAATTTTGCATTTATGACCGAACTACCTTAATTGAAACTTACCCAGTGGTGTTGGCCCAGCCAATCCTCAAGTGTGGCATCATATGTGTCGTTTGTTCGATATGATCCACCGTAACTTCAAAGTACCACTTCTGATAGACCGCAGAGCCCTCGACTCTACCAACAAAGATATTAGGTCTTACACTGGCCACGTGGTCCACCAATTGCGTTTGAAGAAGTAAGTTTTTCCCAGGAAGAAGGAAATCGCAGATGTTGTTCTGGGACGACCGAACTGCGACGCCATTTCCCACGCAAAGGGAGCAGAGGACATCCAGGACTTTTGGGTCTCGTCCTTGTTTTTCCAAGAGTGATATTATAACTTTAATATGTTCGTCCTATAAAATCCAATTGATTGCTTTGATTTTCAACCTTTTATCAAATAATTGATTATAAAACAAGTAATATAATTACCCTCATCATATTCAGCGCTTCTGGTGAGTCGATGAGGACACAATGAAGCACGTCAAGCATTCCAGTGCCTTCACTGGAGGCCTGTGACCCCAATCGACTGAACAACCAATTTAAACGATTGCTATTCGCGAATTGAGCACAGTTGGTATGGTTTCCCTTTATTATTGCTGCCAGTAATTGATACAAGTATCCCGAAATTTGATCCCACGCCTGTCCGCTCTCGTCCCCAAACATCGCGACCAAAAATCCCTGAGATGTTATTACGTTTATCTTGTCAATAGCCTCCAGTATCAAGTTCAGAATTCCCTCTTCTTGGAATAAATCCTGGCGGTTTCTCAAAGCTCGGAATCGGTTTTGTTTCTCTTCGTGTTCTGTAATTCATCAAAATCATAATCAATAATAATTGATCACTCATACCGTGGCACTTTCAATATTTTTTTTTTTTATAAATCAATATTGGTACCCATATCATCCTCAGGCTGGGCGAAGTAATTAATCAAATCCTCCAAACACATGACCATTTCATTAAGATTGACATTTTGAAAAAACATTGACGCTCTTCGGTCAACCTGTAACGTTTCTAGGCCTCTAAAAATTTAAATAAATTTTTAGATTCATAAAAAAACAGTTAAAAATTTGTTACTTTATTTTTTATTGGGGATAAATAAAAATATTTACGTGATGAATTGAGTAAAAAGGCTGCTGCATTTACGTATGACCCTCGCGGTCCTTGATTCTTCTTCTTGCGACCTTGAAAAGTCTAACCCGTCGTCCATCTTACCTTCCTCATGCAAAACTGCCTGTTTTTCTTCTACTTTGCCGACACCCTTCTTCTTTGTCTCGTAGGACTGTAAAAATAAACAGATATGAAATTACGGGGGCCTTTTTTTTACATAAAAAACTCAATCAATGTTTAAATATTACCGAGTGAAAATAAACTACAACAAAATTTTACATTGACAAAAAAATTGACGATTCAAGAGAAATAATTTTGAACCAATAAAATTATTTTGAAAATTTTAAATGTAAATTTTACTTTATTCAAGAATGATCAAACTCTTTAAAATGATCTTTAAAAAAATCTCGACAATTTTTAAGAATCAAAAAAACAAAAAATTTTAATTTTTTTGAAAAAACAAGTAATTCACTAATTTTAAAAATAAGGACAAAATTTTATCTAATTTCATTTTTTATACCTTGTAAGAAACCCAAAGACATGTCGTAGAATGCTGCATGATGACCGTAGAATCACCATACTTAATAATAGGCATTCCAATGACTTCAAGATCCTTATCCTCAAGGACTATTTTTTGGTCGTCCTTCTCCTGACGTAGCCAGAAGGTCGAAGTCTCAATCGTAGCTTCATTTCTATAAATAAATTTTTCATTTAAAGTCGTTTTGTACACTTTGTGTCATATATTTTTACTGTCTATTGATTTTGTATTATGTATCAAATTCCTCACGCTTTAGCTTTTATATAATATAATACTTTTCTATGTTTGCTGATAGATAATGATGCACTATCAACATTAAATAAAAGTGCTGACAATTCCGTGACTCATGAACTTTATAACTGTATGAGGAAAATATTTTTACCTATCGACTAAATATAGTTCGTTATTCTCTTTAACGCCGAGATAACGGCCCGTTGTTAAATGTCTTATTCGCATTGGGTGCAACCAATTGATAAAACCACCGGCCCATTTGGTACGTGCCAGTTCTAAGCGCCAGAGTGATCGTGCTTGACTCATAACGCTACCTCCTTCGTAAATAACAATGCTGTAAACAATAAATCATAAGTGAACATCAATATTAACTCTAGGCTTTTTTTCTCGATTAAATTGAAATATACTGTAAACAATTTACGGAGTGAAAACGAAATAAATTATTTTTAATTGATTAAATCTCTCTGGAGTAAATTTTATTAAAAGAAAAATTTTTTTTTATTGAATAAAAATGAAAAAATAGTTTTTATTTATTTAAAAATTTCAAAATAAGCATTTAAGAGTTTTAAAAATTAATAAAAGTTCAAATTAACTTTAAATTCACTCCCGATTTTTTACAGTGTAGATAGTAAAACAATTGACAAGTACTTTTGACCAGGTGAAGTACTCCAAGTAGATGGAATAGTTAAGCACTCGTCGCCTCCGTGGAAAAATCTAAGTACATCCCCTCCAAACACGTAGCCGACGTATTTCATCCTGCTGATTCCGGTCCCATAGGGCTGAACTGACCAGTGTGTCACGTGAAATGATGCATTTACTACCGATAAATTATTTTCTTTCGTCGTGTGCTAAAAAATAGTTCAATTCACTTTTAAATCGTTTATTTATACATTTAGTATTTTTTTATTTGAGAAGATTTAATATCAACGAAAAAAAAAACGCTCACGGAAGTTAGCGTGATCTAATTTTATAAATTGTTTTTTCAACATTTCGGTCGAAGTGTATGAAGAAATAGAAAATTGAAAAAATAGAAAATTGTGACGCTTTTTTTGTATGATATCAAACAATTTATGACGTCAATACGAGAAACTAAAAAGTTTTGTAGTTTTCTGTCATCCTGTGATTTATTTTTAACCTTTGAACTCTTAAGGGTCTTTCTTTGATGTTCTAATTATTCAAAACTCTAAAAGAAATTCGTTAATTTTTGAGGTTTTAAAATTTTTATTATAAATATTTGACACTTAAATTTTTTATCTTTAGATTTGTTGATCTATTTAAATCATTGCTAAGCATTCAATCAAGCCTTTTGATAAAATAAATAGACAAACTGGTGATTTGTAAATATTTATTTCTAATTTGTGATTAGTATGCAATGATTGAACTGCGATTATAAATAAAACACCAGACATTAATGATTAAATGATCTAGTTCTATTTTCCAATTGTCTAGGCCTGTTATATAAAATACTAATAATAATAATTAGTAATGCAGCACTTGATTTGTGTTTATATGCTAATTATTTGAGTAATGTCAACTCGAGCAAATTGACCGGGATAAATTGTCGGCATAATTGAGGCTTGATTGAGATATTCAATAAAGTACAATTGAAAATTAATTAGCGAACTAGAATTAAAAATGTATTATTTGTTTTTCAAATTTTTTTTTTAATAATTTTTGACAAATAATTACCAAGTATCTTTCGGTGGCGACGGATACAAGAATAAGGTCGTCACCGACTCTGACTTTTTCTCCTTCAGATCTTTGTTTGGAAGCTGGATGCACTGTCCACCAACAAGCCTCTCCTGTTTGACAGACCCAAGTAGAAAATAATTAAAAGGATTGCTCAGCCCTTTGCTCGATAGCTTGAACTATATATGGATTTCGTGTTATAAACTAGAGTAATTAGCTAAACGAACCTTGAGAGTGCTCTTGTAGACCCACATCAAACGACAATTTGTCATTTGATGAGCTTGTTGACAAACAGGCGAGGTACTGAAATTTTTTTAATTATTAATTATCTTACGGCTAATAAAATTCATTGGTTTTTTTTTTTTAGCTATTTTATATTTTTATGCATACCATATCGCTGTTTTGATGCCTGAGTAAAATAGCATTTCCGTAGAGGAGCGTACGATGTCCTGATCCTGTACCTTTGCCCTAAAAAGTTGTTAGTCTTTATTTTTTACGGTACCGGTGTAAATTTGTCATAAAATTTAATTTTATTGCAAAATAATAAATTTAAAACTGATAATTGAGTTTTTTTTACCATTTAATCTAATTAAAGAATAATATTATAAGATAAATTAATAAAAAAAAGTACTAAGATCTTGATTTTTTATAAGATTTATTTAAATTTTCATGGTTAGTAATTTTGAAAATCTTTACACGTTAAAGCCAATTAAAATTTTAAAAAGTTGTTATGATTTAATTGTTACTAAGAGTTATGATTTATTTTTCATTTTTTCTAGTGATTGTTTTACCCCGTATATTTTCTTGTAAATAAAAAAAAAAAGTCAAAATTTCCTATTCTAATTTTTTTTAACGTCAAAATCAAGCTGATAATAAGCATTTTAGTCAATAAAATAGATTTGTCACAAGCAACACTGAACATTAAATAAACCACGAGCTTAATTATTATTTACTATTAGTATTAAATTAATTAGGAAAAAAAATCGCAAATTATTAGGTACTTACAAGTGTGTCTTGCTGCTGCAAATGAAAAAAAAAACACAAATCGAAATGAGTTACTTACAAATGGAATATTTTTATTTATTAAAAGGAATTGATGCATTTATGGGGGGATGTAAAATACAAAAATCAAGTGTAATTAATATGTAGTAAAGTATTTGGATTCTTAATAATTTATTTTGCTTAAGTTACAAAGGGAATTACATTAACATTAACATTGACACATGCAATTGTTCTGAGCATTATTTTAAATGTACTTGTTTGTGGTATTTGTTTACAAAAAAGGGTGCGTTAACTCTATATCAGCAAAGTCCATGACTATAAGCTTTTTAAATCCACGGTCTCGAAAGCTCCGAGATAGAAAAACAATAAAATGTGTAATGGGGATTAAAGTATGTTTGATGCGATGATTTTTAAAATTAAAAGTAAATCGAGGGTTTTTTTAGTTACGTTACCGTCTCTGAACCAGCTGCTGTCACTAATTCCTGCAAAGCTCGCACCGAGAGAGCTTGTTCTATCACAAAGACACATTGAGAGAGGTCTGGTGGTATATTCTGTAATTCAGCAAGTTTTTTTGATGGGTTAAAATTTTTTTTATTACGTAACTTGAAAGAAAGAAAAATTTGCACTATTTTAGAATTGAGACAAAGTATTTTTAGTATTTTTAATAATAAATTTATTGATTTTCTTGTTATTATTCATTCAAATCTTTAATCGTAAAATAGGTCATCTTCTTTTGTAATTATGACTCAAAAACAATTAATAATTAATAATGGTGACCTAAAAATTTGAAAATGTTCCATTAAATTATCAATATTTTTATTAAAAATTTTAATTTCTGGATTTAAAATTATATAGGGTCATTAATATCATTCTTGATCTAATAAACAAGTGGGTAATTAATTCAAATAATTAACAGTTCAAAATAACTATGGAGAGTATCAAAGTTCACGCGTCAAATTGAATTAGTAATTTATTAATTAGTTGATCATATAATTATTCCTGAGTCATAAATATCCCGTTAATAATTTTCCACGTGTTATGTATTATATTCACTGATGTAATTCAAAGTTACAAGAGAAACTGGGTCAATTAATAGTGTATGTACTTTAGATTAATTGAGTATCAACCTTCCGTTGTATGCAAACTAATAAAAACGTGTTAGCTATATAATATTGGTATAGAAGTATTCAATCAAAAATAATAAAAAATGTAAAACTTTTCCGAGAGCTTACTCTAAATCAATTATTTTGAAACTGCATTTTAAACTCGTTTGCGAGAAAATTTCTCTTCACAGCGGTTTTTACAGTTTTTCACACAATGTATAAAGAATGGATCGTGAAATGAAGTTACGGGTAAAAGTTTTTACCTCAAATAGTCCTGACGCTTTTAATATGCAATAAATAATTGATGTGATGATACTCACCTTGTCTGCGATATTTTCTAGAAAACAGTGACGATTACCAAATCCCTCAGCTGCTAGACAAACTCGCTCACCTGTAGCCGTACAGGATAGACATACCATATCCTCCTGCAAAATTAAAATTTTTATCAAGGTTAGTTCGTCATTCAAAAGTAGAAAATATTTATTTCATTCAAACTTTTGTTAAATTACACTGTACTTTCTTAAATATTGACGTTTTTAAATATATAAGCTCATCCCGACATTACACTCATCAAGAGCTTTCATTTGAGTACCCACATGCATTTTTATATATTTTTCATATATACATATATATAATATATATATATATATATATATATATATATATATATATATATATATATATATATATATATAAATATATGAAAAATTGATGTGGGTACTCAAATGAAAGCTCTCGATGAGTGTAATGTCGAGGTGAGGTTATATCTTTAAAAATGTCAATAGTTCATGAGATACAAGGTCATTTCTTAATTATGTATCAAGAGATAGAGTATTTTCGAATACAGCCTAAATATTTGTCATAATAAATTGACTATCGGTGAGAATGATATGAAACCTTGAAAAGGTACAAATTGAAATCAAAACCTTTGCAATGACTCTAAATTTTACTAAGAAAACCGATTTTATCATATGACTATCCTGGACACAAAATTTTTCTTATTCTCTTAATAATATAGATTATATACTTTCTTCCTAAAATAATCTAAGGATTTAATAAAAAATTAATTTGATTGACAATTATTGATGTTATTTATTATTAACAAAAATTGTCAGAAATTACTAGAATACTTTGAAGTCATAAATGAACTTGTGTTAGCTCGTTGCCAAAATAAATTTGGCTCTAATGACACTATTCCTAAAGAATGCTACTATTATTTATAAATATATTTACTAAGTAAGTTATTCATCGCACAATAATGTCAATTGAAAAAACTAATGTTTATTTAAACGAGCCATTTAAAATTTATAATATTAATCTTTTGAATTAAACAAAAAAAAAAGTTGCAATAAAATCGATAATTGCATTTAAGGATTTGCCGTAAAATCAATTGATACAGAGCATGCATTAATAAATATTGTAAGAAAAGGACACATTAGCATAACCAGGGTCGGAAATTGTCAATGGCACGCGATTTCTTGGCAGGTTTATAAACCGCTAGAACTTTATTGTTATATTAATAAAAATTACTCAAGTTAAAACTATTTTTCATTGAAAAGAATTTTCTTTTTCAGTACTTTGCTTGATTTAAACTAAACGTGTTGAATTTTGAGTACTACGCTCTATGATGATATCATAATAAATTAATTGCAATAGTAGTTGTAATTTAGCGTTGATGATAATTAAACACTTTAATTAGTGCTTTATTCATTTGGAATGGAAATAAATTCATGAATGGGTTGATCTAGCCAAAAGTTATAAGATTAATTATTTGTACGTATACACAGAGATGTAATATAGGTATTACAAGTGTAGTGGGTAATGTGTATTTGTGTTATATAAATGCATACAAACGGGATTTATTTCACCCGATTGTGTATGCAGTTAAACGGAGTAGAGAGAATGAAACGTTAATAATTCAATTGACGACAGGTAAGAGTAAAATAGACTATGGTAAGGCGATGAAACTCAGGGGAAACTTCCGAGACTATATAGATGCGGGTCAAGGACGTTGAAAAAATATTTTTTTCTGAATATTTCTATTTAAAAAAAAAAAAAAAAAAAAAAAAAAAATTTTTTTTTCAATACTTAAAAAATTTTTTTAAAAATTGAAAATGATTTTTGAAGAAGAATACACAAAAAAAGATTTATTTGAACCATGAAAATTTAATGACAGAAATCAAAATAGTCTTGGCTCAAGTAAAATTTTTCTTGAAGCAAGAAATTTTTCTTCGCTCGATAAAATTTGATTTATCTCAAAATAATTATTGTCTTTAAAAATATTTTCTTGAGTTGAAAAAATTATTCTGTCTAATCAAGAACGAATTTTTTATTTGTGTATATTTCACGAGTTCAAATAAAATCATAAAATACTTTTATGAACTGAAGAAAGTTTAATTAACATCAACAGTACAAATGTACATTAATGAAATTATTACAGTAAAATGTAATAAGAGAGTTAATTTATGAAAGAGTCTCGGGGGTACATCACATCATCTCAGCTAGATATATGTACGACAATTGTGTGACAGAGTATTGACCTAAATTTATATAAAACGTCGCGTGTACTTCATCATTTCGTATTGTGTTGATACAATACTGCTATTATTATTATTAAAAATATATTTTCGTAAATCCGCTTGAATGTAGAACAAAAGTGTTAACCATTTATTCAAAAATTCCACTTGACTTATTGATAAAATAAAAATAGTTTTTTCATTTTTAACCACAAATACTTTTTTTTTTTTTAAGTCGAAAATTTTTTAATTGGTCTTTCAATAATAAAATTTTCTCCGGATAAAAATAAAAAAATGAATTTAAACTAACGTTGAATATTCATAAATTTAATAATGAGTCCGTGTCAAAAGCCATAAAATTTAATAACGGTATATCGATTTTTAAAAACCCACTATTCATATTTTATTGCAACAACATTATTAGTCATATGCTGTCAAGGTTAGTGTAACACACACGTATATAATAACACTCATTTGTTTCACCGTAAATTATGGGCGCGTATTAATGTTAATTTTTAAAATTTTTCAAGTATTTTTTTGCCCAACTAACCACTAAAAATCAATAAAAATAAAAAATTAAATCATCCGTAAAAAGACAAAGTTTTTTAGAGCATGGACGATGCGGAAAATGACGGCCGAGATTATAGGCAAGTTTATTAGTTACATAATTAATAACAGAAACATATTTAGATGCAATAGACAGTTCTGTCATTTTTAATAACCTCGTGCTGTCAGATTATGATGCGCTTTTTAATAAAAAAAAATTACGCCAAGGGAGTAAAATTTAAATATTAATTAAGACACCTGTAGCGTTTTATAGATTGAGAGTTTCTGGCCTTTTTTTTTTCTACTTTATAAGATCAATTTAAGCTTAAGCTTTATTCAATACTGCGCTGAATAAATTGTTAGTAAAGTGCCTGTAAATTATTCTACTATATGTATCTGATCTAGTCAATTGGTGAGATTAGTAATCACTTTAATTATAATAGTATTACCGGAGATTAAAAGCTTTAAAGTTTTAAAAAGTTTGTTTATTTTTCTTTTGCTCAGACTTTTATAAAGTCAAGAAACTGTAAATATATCGTATATTAAAAACATTTTCAAATTTTAACATTTTGTTGAGAAAAAACGTTCTTAGTTAAATATTTGACAATAATTTTTTTATAAATTAAGTTTTCTTTTAAATTATTCAACACATTAAATTTTTTTCTAAAGTTTCTAATTTTTACAAGTTTGTAGTTTATTTTCCAAAAGTTAATTTTAAAAATAATTTTTTAATTTAAAAACTTTTGCTTAATTCAAGACATTAAAATTAAAGATAATTTTTCTTGAATCAAAATTTTCTCTCTTAAATAAAATAAAATTTTCATCAGTTTACGTTTTTAAAAAACTATAAAATTTTATCGCGTCTCTTAAAAAGATATTTTTTTTATTGCCTCTAAAATTCAGGTGCTCTAGATTGCATGACCTGATGAATGATGAATGAAGCTAAAGTTTCTGAGCAATTAGGCAATAACTAATTTTTTTCGAAAAAAAAAAAAACGCTTAAAGGTGAATTATTAAATTGAAATAGTTTTCAAAATACTCTCGATCAGTTTTGAACAATTAAACAAAGTATCAAACACTTGAAAATTAGAAAGAGCATTGATCCGATGAAGTCTAAAATAAATATCAAGGTCACGCTGAAAGTGCATTCGATCGGATCAATCAATCAACTGTCGAGCTTACGGCAATAAAAAATAACAGAGCAACACGAAATAAATTCGGCGGGAATGTCTCTGAGGCGAAGTAAATTTTGGCGAGCTGCCAATTGTCAACTGGTCTAGAATAATACCAACGTTGTTTAGTGTTTAGCATCAGAATAAATAAATTTTAACTTGCAGTGAAAATATCGATGAAGGACCAACCAGTAACGTCGAAACCGAGGGCTTTTTCACCTCAGATAAGAAAGACCCGAATAAAGATGAGGAGCCTGACAAAGACGGTAAAATAAAAACAGAAATCGTAAAGCCCGCGACTATGTCCAAAGGACCCTGCGTATGCAAAAGGAAGATGAAGGGCGTTAAACATCGTAAGAGAAAATTCAAGCGGAAATCGAGCAAACGCCGCTCGCTTAATCCCTTTATTATATTCTATCTGCAAATGTACTACAAAAACCCGAGTAAGTGCATTACCGAGGTCGCCTGTCAAGCTGGAAAAATTTGGAGCAGCATGACCTGGCAGCAAAAGGAGGAATATATCAAAAAAGCAAAATCTCGTAATGGAAAAGCTTTCAAGACTGAAGATGGTGGCAAGAAAGGAAAGGGGAGTAAAGGGAAGAAGATTAAGTCTGAAGATAAAAAAATTAAAAAGGAAGTTAAGAAAGAGAGGAAGGATTGTTGATTTGAAAAATGGTAAATATTTTTTAATGAAAAATTGGTGATTAATTTATTATGATGAACGTTGAAATTTGATATGAATTTTAAAAAAATTTATTTTTAAAAACAATAATAATTTTTTTTTTATTCCAAAGAATTTTAGAAATATTTCTTTCCGTTTTACTTATTTACAGTTTACATTAAAAAATTTCAAATTTCAAAGTTTTTTCAAGCTACTTAGACTTACATCACTCAAATTATTAAAACTTTTCATTATAGATCACAAAACATCAGAGTTGAACGCAAATAGAATATATAAATAAAAAGTACTTGACTCAATAAACGTAAAAAATTCCAGAAAAACATTTAAGGGGATTAGGAATTCATTACTGCAGTAGAACAATTAATAGTCGCGCTCGGTGTATAGTAATTCGGTGGATAATACTACAATACAAGGATGAAATTAAACGCGTTTGGCACCTGATGTATGATAACCATAAACTCAGCAATCTAGCTCGGAAAAAGCGAAACTCAAACAAATTTCTGGAACAAATTTAAACGGAATATTGAAAAAAGTGGTCGGCAAAAAAAAGTGTTCTATAAAAAGTGACTTATCGGCCCTCATGAGCAGCGACGTGTGTGCTTTATCTGATATACATCTCTCTCCATACTGTACCAGCTTTATCATCTTTCTTTAATGGGGTCGATATATATCTATCATATTATCTTGAGCAGAAAGTGAACCAAACCAGACCGATACACGCGGATCCCATTATATTCACCTGTGTACCAGATAATCCACCCTGCACTTGTTCACGTCATATATATGTATTTATATTATATATTTCTATACGCAATATATCATTTAATTATAAAGTTTAGAGCTATTGAAACTATAACAAGTAAAGTTATGATAAGGATATATAGGAGGAGTCTAAGAGGCCCACTCACACTACACTGACGATACAATTACACTCGGTTGTCTCTTCTCTAGCATGCGTATTACCCCACATACACATAACACCTCTTTGCACTTTCCAATAAAAGGTATAATCATAAATATAAATAAGTCCAACCTCCAACTAACATAAACGAATATTCAAATCCCTCGTTATCACTCTCTTTAAGGGTCAGGGTCGATTCGAAGCCTCTCGATGCTTCTCACCACTTTCTCATAATTATTAGATCATTCATAATATTTTTACTCAATATTATTATTTTAAAATACTCTTTTTACATGACAGGTATTTTATTTTACTGAAAATGATTCCTTATTTTTGAAATTTTTCTTATTATAATATTTGTCATAAATTTTTTTTATTTTATACGGGTAAATTATATAATTAATAATTATGAATATAAAAAACATCAAAACTGAAAAAAAAAAAATTTAATTTTTTTTTAATTATAAAAATTATCTTATGACTCTTTAAAATTTTCATTATTTTTCTGCAAAAAAAAAAAAATACCAAAGTTATCAAAACTTTTTTTATGATGCTGAAATATAGAAAAATAAAAATATTTTATTGAAAAAATACATAAATACTAAAAAATGTTTTTTTTTTTTTTAATTTATACATCTGAAATTTTGTTTTTCTAATACTTCATCCACATAAAAAAATCTAAAAATTAATTAAATCATCAAATAATGATTTTTTTTTTTTAATTTTATTGCCTAAAAAATTCATCAAAAACGAGGCTTGCTATTTTGTGTGATAAAATAAAAATTTTCTGAGTAAGGAGATAGGAAGGAGTAGTGAAAATAAAAAACTAAATAAAAGCTCACCGTGCGGAGAAATGAAACATCATCCTGTTCGGATCCACCCTCGCTGTCAGCCATCCTCAGACCTCGTGTATCCTATAGAGATCAGAGAGTAGGTCTGACTCCGATGACGTTTCCTCTGGTCTTTGTCTCCCTCCACGACTCAAGACAACTGTATCTGCATCTACCGTCGCAATAATCCAATTAGCTCTAGTTTCTGGTGACTGTACCACAGCAATCATGTATCAACAACAATATTAATAGTAATAATAATGAACAACACACACTTGTCGAGCGTGTGCCAATAAAACCAAAAAAAAAAAAAAACCAAACAATCACAATCCAACAATAATAACAAGTCACGTAATAGTGAGCCAACCGCGTGTCTGCATGGCTCTGTGTTACACCTGATTTAGATAAACGCGGGTGCAACAGTACAGTCCAAGCGTCCGTTCGACGACTGAACACCCAACTCTTGGCTAAATTTCCCGATACGATGATGTGATCACATACACAAGGATCGCACTTCTACCCTTTTTCCCCCTTCGGACCTCAGACGATCTGCAAACTCGACGAACGTAGTGCTGTAGGGTAGAGGGATGAAAAAGCTACACTAGTGTTAGTCTTCTGTGGAATTCAACCCCTTCAGGTAGCTCGCGCATGCGGCGTTATTTTTGCTACAATTTAACATTTTTGTTTTAAATTTTACTCCTCTATTTTATTCACGACTAATCTCAATAAATTTCTTGGCTAGGGGATAAATAATTTCTACTTTTAATACAAGTTTGCAATTTTTTATCGAAATTTTGATTGATAGAAAGCTCGAATTTAATTGATGAGTCAATGATTCAAGAATTTTAACATATATTCAAGCTTTTTATCTTTATTTAGGTATTGATGTGCCGGCTTTCTCTTAACTAAAGCGCTTCCTGTTTTACGCAACGGTACGCAACGTGAAAACGTTTACATAAAATTGGCAGTGGCCCAAATTTATAAAACATTAATAAAATTTATTATGCTAATGGTATTTAGACTTTTTCTACTCGAAAGCTCCCGAAAGTTAAGTGGGTTAGCAATCGGCTATAATTGTTGATTATTTTTATCAATATTATGGTTAAAATAGTTAATTAAAATTTAAATAGTTTCATTAATTTAAAAGCCTATTGATTTTTATTTATTTATTTAAAAACTGTCAATCAAAATTTTTAAATTTCTCTTTGAAATTTTTATTGAATTAAATAATATTTGGAGTAATTTTTAAAAATTAAGTGTTTAAAATTATTTGAATAAATTTTGTTAATTGAATGAAATAAATTAGTTATTTCTACTCCACGAAAGATGTTCATAAATTCTTGATTCAAGAATGAATCACCTAAAATGAATTTTATTTTTGGAACTTCCGTACAGCCGAGTCTAGAATTTACGAAAACGATGACATGTCAATCGAATTTACTTATTTATCCGAGCAATATATATATATATAACTGTTGATTGATTTATCTAAGAGAAACTATTTGCACAAGATTTTATGATAATAAATCGTGAATAACATTCAATAATGTTTAGAGCGAGTAAAATTTAAAATTCTTACAATACAAGTTTGGAAGAAAATAAATTTCACTGAGCACTGACACACTTTTAACAAATAAAATTAATTTAGAAATGCACTGAACTTATTATTATTTTTATTTAATTATTATTTTTGAAGATCGTGTACTGAGTTTTTAGGTTTGAACAGATGGATATAGGTATAAATATAAATATAGGAGCCAATATGTAATATATTTGTCCACAGAAGACAGAGGTGGTTAGAGTACTCCGCCTGGCCGAAAAATAACCCGGCTGAAAATTTAAGTTGGATACCACGGAGGTGTCTCGGCATAAAAAGACCAAGATGTGTGCTTCGTAAATAAGAGAAGAGAACAAGGACGGGAGTAGACCAAGTGGCTCTCGGCTATTTTGAGCAATTGAGCCGCGACGTTCCACGACGCCCTGAACTACTCCCAGGATGATTTTTGAGAACCCTCGTCTTGTAGTTTACATTTTTAATCAAAAACCCTACGCGCTTTTCCATTTTTTTTATTTTTTATTTTCTAATAAAAATTTTTCTAACATCAATTAAAAAATTGACTTTTTGCTTACAATTTAAGATCGATATTTTTTGTTTTTTTTTTAAATATAGAACAAGTTTGGTAGTTTTTGAAAAATAGGTCATTAATAATATTTTTACGTGCTAATTAAAAAAATATTACAAAAATTTTTTTTTAGGATCTTTTTCTTTAATTAGTAAAAGAAATTGCTTTTACAAGCGTAAATGTATCTTTACTCTATACATATGCGAGAAAAACGTAACATGACAAAACAATAGTTAGGTAAAAATAAAATAACACTCAAGTGTCGCCTTGAGAAAAATCCAAGTCATGTATTTATAAATTTACAATAACTTGAAATATTGTTTTTAAAAATTTTAAATTCCCCGCGCTATTTAAATTGGTAATATAGAAATTTACCATGTCTTCGGATGAAAAACAGATGTCATCCAACTCTCAGTGAATTGTGATTTGTGACACAAAACACACGTCGACGAAAAATTGTTTGTAATCATTTTGGCTAGTTTTATTATGCCAGTTATTGTTGTTAATTGAATAAATAATTTATTTACGCGCTTAAAATGTCTGCTAAAAATAGAACTAAACAAGAAAAAACTGAAGGTAAGTTATTATTTATTAATTTTTTATTTTAGTTGTTTACTGTGGTTCTAGGTTACAGTAAATTTATGTTATTAATTAATAAAGGGGCAAAATTAAATCAATTGTTATTGCATTGACTATTTTCATTTTTATTTTTTTATACTTTAATATTAAAAAAAATATCAAATCTTTTGAAGCACGTGCTAATGACAAATTTTTTTATTCCAAGTAATTTTTCAAACTTTAATCAATAAAAAATCATTTTAACATATTTATAAAATTTTGATGATAAAAAATAATTTTAACTACCGAAGAGTTACAAAAAAGGACAAATTATTATTCTTGTCAGGTTGATTCTGTCAAAATGTCAGATTAATTATTAATGTCACAATTATTGACACTGTTTCGTAAACAACTATCAAATCAATATTATTTAACTCCAATTTTTTTCTCATGTTACTTATTTATTTTTTATTTATTTATTTATTATAATTATTTTTTTTTTTTTTTAATATTTAAAGTAATTGACATTTGACAACATTTATAAATTACAGATATATTTTATCATTGGACAAAATTTTATCTTAGTTCGAAAAACTGGCCCTAAATGTAATTTTTTTTAAATATTTTCTTAGTACTAATTAATTTTTTAAATAAAACAAAAAATGTGTCAGATGTCAGCTGACAGAATCTAATTTTCATTAATTAATTTAATTTAATTTTCTAGATGTCATAGCATACAGCGAAGGTGCTGTAAGAAATAATGCAGCAGTTGTTGAATACTGCAAAATATCAATGTCCGCGTTATCCGGTGGAACTGCTGGTTTATTGGGACTAACTGGTCTTTATGGCTTTGGTTTTTATATCTTTGCTGTAGTTAGTTTATGGGTAAGTTTTGTTTCTTATTATTATTTTTAATTATCAATAAACTAATAAAAATTTAATTTTTTTAGGGAATGTTATTATTTAAAGCTAGAGGAAATTGGAAGAAATATTTTATCAGTCGTTACAGTTTGCTGACAAATGGATTTTTCGGCGGTCTATTTGTATCCTTTAAAAAGAAAATCAATTACACAATAATTAGCAATGATCAAATTTTTTTTTACAGCTTTAAATATTTTCCTTAACAAATTTATTATCATCTGCAGACGTACATTTTATTCTGGACGTATCCTTTCTAATATTTATTTATTAATTCTAATTTTTTTTTCTATCTTATTGATTAAAAATTATTTTCCTTAATTAAAATTATTTAAACAGATTCCTGTACGGCATGGTCCACGTCTATTGAACCCTAGATAAATTTTGTAAATAAATCGCACTTATAACGATGTTATTATGAGTGACTTTACACTTTTTCACATTTTGAATTATCGATGTTGATGTATAAGAAAATAATATATTTAAAAACTATTGAATAACATACTATTTATTAGTTAATTCTTTAATAATTATAAAATTATTAATTATTTTCATTATAATACATCAAATTTACAGTTAATATGTTTGTAATTATTAATTTATTATCAAAGAAAGTCAACCAAACACGTCAATATGACAAATTTAATTTAATTATCAATTTAATGTTCAATTTGAAGCTTTGTACTTGGCATGCATGTAATACAGTTAATAAATATCTAAATGTTTGAATAAGTCATGGCAGCTTTTTTTAGTGACAATTTATAAAAAAATATTCCAATAATTATAAAAATTTTTTTTTATTCAAATTTTTGTTTCTGAAACTTCAGCAACTTGATTTACACCTGAATTTTCAGCTTCCGGGTCGCCTAATTCTATAGTGTCTATTTTTTTAGCCTGGTCCACTAGATCAAGCTCGTCTTTGCTCAAGTGATAAACTATCCCCGCGCCGAATCCGTCTCCGAGGACATTTACCGAGGTCCTCAGTCGGTCTCTGAAATAAAAAATTTATTAATTCAGTAATTTATACAAAAAGTTTTTAAAAAAGTGTTGAAAAAATGGTAATTATTTATAACTGGGGTCAACACCATTCTCGGCCATAATTAAGTGAAATAATAAAATTTTCAAATTTTTTTTTATGATAAAAAATGTCGTGAAAAAAAAAATCAAGATAAAAAAAATTTGAAGATCAATAAGCATTAAAGAATATTGGTAAGTAAAATTTTTTAAATAATTTTTCCAACAATTTTTTTAAAACCAAAACAGATAAAATAATTATTTACAGTAACCAATCGACAGCAAATAGAAGAGAAACATCATTTGTTGGGAGACCGAGTGCTCCTAATACCAACAACATGGTCACCAGAGCAGAACTTGGAATACTAGCAGCTCCAACACTCGCCAGCGTAGCGGTGAAGCTTTAAAATCAAACATAAAATTCATTTTATTTCTCATTAAATTCACAGCTGAAAAATTAATATACCTAACGGTGATAATGTCTCCAAAACTCAGAGAAATTCCGTTCAACTGGGCAATAAAAATAGCAGCGATCGCTTCGTACAATGCCGTACCGTCCATGTTTACGGTAGCTCCCACAGAAACAACGAATCGTGTAACGCGAGCGTCTATTTTATTATTTTCTTCCAGACATCTGAATGTTATTGGCAATGCAGCTGCACTGTAAGTTATTTAAATAATTATTTATTTAGTAAAATAAAGCTTTATTTATTTATAAATTGTGATTTTAATACCTAGAAGCAGTCGCGGCAGCTGTAATCCAAGCTTGGATCATTCCCTTGAAGTAAGTCGCTGGATTTCTTCTCGTAATGATCCAGAAAATGAACGGCAGAGTAATGAGACCGTGAATTGACAAACCAATCGCGACAGTGATCATGTAAAATCCCAGCATTTGGGCAGTGGATACTATGTTGTCTATAGACATCACTTTGCCGGCTATCAGACACATTATTCCGAAAGGCGAGTACCTAATGATGTTTGATTTAATTTTCAGAGTTTTTTATAACAATATAATATACAAGAAACAATAATATGAAGAGTAATAGTTTAACTAGCAACCTTGCGGTCACGTTAAGTATAAATAAATAAAATTTTGCTTTATTAAATAATGAATTTTGTTAAATTGCACTGTACTTTCTTAAATTTTGATGTTTTTAAAGATATAAGCTCATCCCGATGTTACACTCATCAAGAGCTTTCATTTGAGTACCTACATGCATTTTGATATTTTTTTCATAGATACATATATATAATATATATAAATATATGAAAAATTGATGTGGGTACTCAAATGAAAGGTCTTGATGAGTGTAATGTCGGAATGAGCTTATATCTTTAAAAATGCCAATAGTTCATTAGATACAAGGTCATTTTTAATTATGTATCTAGAGATAGAGCATTCTCGAATGCAACCTAAATTATTATACGACTCAAGTCGATTTTATCATATGACTATCCCGGACACAAAATTTTTCTTATTCTCTTAATAAAATAAATTACCAGATTATGACAAGATGAACGATCTTCATGATTATCTCATTTAAGGCACCGAAAAAGTCAACCATAATCTGGGCTTTGGGCCCCAGTTGGCCAACTAAGACACCAAAAGTTATGCAAAAGACAATCATCCCCAAGACATTGGTTCCGTCTTTGTAAATTAGTGTCCGTTCGATTACAGTTTCGCTGTTGTTCGTTCGACCGAAGACTACGATAACTGGTTTTTTTACATACGTAGTCTGGGCTTGTTGGAAACTCGCTTGAATTAAATTTTCTGGGACCATGTTTCTGGAAAAAAATAATATACTTACAATCAGTTGTTCTTGTCATCACAATTAATGTTTTTATTGTAAGAACTGAAACTTTGATTTTATTAATTGTTAAATAGTTAAAAAAAAAATTTTTTTATGCAATTAATACCGTCCAATGTCTAAAAGAGCGTCTAGAGTTGAAACTTTAGAAGCATCAGAAAAGGCAGAAGTTGTTGATACGGAATTTTTTATCAGCGGGTCTCCAGGATGAATTGCAAGGACCACGGCGATACCAACTATAGCTGCTAATAATGTTGTCACTGTGTAATAAGTCAGCGCTCTGTATCCCATTCGTCCAGAACTCCTAGGGTCCATATGAGCCATTCCTTTAATCAGTAAATTTGTAAATTTTTTAATTAAAAAATTACTTATTTAATTAATTAATAGAAGATTTATTTATTACCAGTAATTAATGAAGAAATAATCAGTGGTAAAATGAACATTTTTAGCAGACGCATCAAAATTTCTCCGGGATAATTTACAAGCATAATTGCGTCTGGCGATAAATTGGCTAGACGACCGAGAAATCCCAGTCCCAGCCCGCTAAAAACTCCAATTACTGTCAGCACTAGCAATAAATTCATCGAAAACCATTTTTTTATCTGAAATTATTTATAATTATTATTTTTAAATTATAGTTTATAATTATAAATTTATTCTACTAACTGCTTGGTATTTATTGGACTTTGATTCATCCGAATCAGGATTTTTTTCTTTCTCCCCTGCTTCAACATTTTGTCTGAAGTTAACAAATTTGATTACTTAAATATAAATCAAGTAAATAATTATATTTTTTTGTAATTACATACTGCGGTTCTGGAATAGATGCACCTCGTAAAACAGCAACTGCTCCAGTAATTCTTTGTTTCAAAGACATTTTTTATTTTTATTTTATTTTTTATCTTTTTAGAAGAAAAATCGAGTGTTTTTGTTATCGCACAAAATTAACGAACATTTTAGACCAGTTTTAACAGAATCACATCCTAAAATTCAATTAATTATTAACAAATCAATGAATTAATTTGATTAAAAAAAAAAAATTATTCCAAGTAGTAACTTTTGAAATTTGATTTAAAATTTTTATAATTTATTTTAACAAAAGTGGCAATTAATTATAATTTATCAAAATTTCAAGATTGCTGTTACTAGAAGCAAAATTTTTTTCGCAGAAAATTTTTATAAAAACTGAAAAACTCACTCATGTCTGATACCGATGCAATTCCAACAATACTCAATAAAAAACTAAAGACTTGAGGTAACTTTTAATTAAGAATAAAATTAGCTCATCTGAGTTAATACTTAATACTTAAAGTACCTAAGCTGAGACAAAAAAGTTTATCGTGTAGTTTGGATGTTCAATCAGTCAGCTAAAGTGGTTCATCCAGGATGCTGATGACGCGAAGCTTGCGGAGTTTGCGGAGCAAAGGGGCCGTGATTTTACGAGGGGGTCATCGTCGTGGAGAAGGGACTCACAGGAAAACGTCATTTATTGAATTATGCCATCAATCAGGTGGCTGGGTGTCGTCTCTTACTGCAATAAAAATAAACAGCCTGTTAAATAGGACATTTTATCTCCAAGCCTATAAATATCATCAAATCCCCATTAATAATATTGTAGTATAGTAATGTCTATTTATTGACATTGGATCAAATCTAGGACACGGTACCACCAGACACATCAAATTTATCCATTAAATTGTTATCATCCACTTTCATTATAAAAAAGTATTTTTTTTAATTTCTACAGATTTTTTAATCTATAATATTAGAAGATAATAAGAAAAATTTTGTTTTCAGGGTAGTCATATAATGAAATCGGTTTTTTTAGTGAAATTTAGTGTCATTGCAAAAGTCTTGATTTAAATTTGTGCCTTTTCAAGGTTTAATATCATTCTCACCAATAGTCAACTTAAGATGATAAGTATTTAAACTGCATTCGAAAAAAGCTCTATCTCTAGATACATAATTAAGAAATTACGTTGTATCTTGTAAAATATTGACATTTTTCAAGATATAAGCTCATTCCGACATTACACTCATCAAGACCTTTCATTTTAGTACCCACATCAATTTTTCATATATTTATATATATATTATATATATGTATATATGAAAATATATAAAAATGCATGTGGGTACTCAAACGAAAGCTCTTGATGATTGTAATGTCGAGATGAGCTTATATCTTTAAAAATGTCAATAATTAAGAACTGACTGCTATTTTTCCAACTAATGATATTTTTGGAGATATAAGCTCACCCCCCATATTACACTCATCAAGACTTTTCATTTGAGTACCCACATTAATTTTTCATATATTTATATATATTATATATATGTATATATGAAAAATATATCAAAAATGCATGTGGGTACTCAAATGAAAGCTCTTGATGAGTGTAACATCGGGATGAGCTTATATCTTTAAAAACGTCAATAATTAACAAAGTACAGTGCAATTTAACAAGATTAATTATTTAATAAAGCAAAGTTTTATTTATTTATAATTCACTAGTCACGGCAGTCACATAGTGACTGCAAAAGGTTGCTAGTTTTAAATTATTGAAATTTAATACCAAAATTTTTTTTTATAGAATATTTTTAAATAAATTTACGGAAAAATTAAGAGTTTGTCGTTTTCTAAAAAGTCAAAAACTATTAAAATGTTTAAAAATTACAAGATTAATTTTTTTTTTCTTTTCAATTTTTTGAATTTTTAATTATAATTTATTTGAAGTTTATAATTTTAACTGTGTCAGTTTTTATAAATTAAGAAAAATTGAATTATTTTTCTAAAGAATTTTAAATCTCATTTTCTCATCGCAAAAAGCCGCTCGCCATGTTTTAAAAGCGCTCCCTATGCGTGAAAAAATCTGCGCGTTTATAAAACCAAACATGAATCCGCGAGAACGCATATCAAAAGCTGAAAAGTTTGCACTTTATAATAATTTATCAATTTTATTACAAGCTGTAAAAGGTTACAAAACAACAATTGATTTACGAAATGAATCTTACGTTTATGGAACTGTCGAAGAAACGGACGCGTAAGTATTTTTTTATAAAATTTTTCATTTTTTAAAAAAACTTCATCCTTCATGTCGTTTTTTTAGGTTCATGAACGTGACGATGAAAAACTGTTTTTTCACGAACCCAAATGGTGAAACCGTCAAGTTTGACACGTTATTTGTTCAGTCGAGGAATATTCGATGTGTCCACATCCCTGCTAATGTAAGAAAATATTAAATTTGTTTATAAATTAAAATTTTTTATTCGAAGTTTATATGGCGGGAAATTTATAAAACCCACGTGCTATTTAGATTCAAAACCCTTATTACCTTCGTTGTTACATCACATGTACCTAGATACAGATTATCGGACAAAATTCTTTATCTTTCCTAACCTTATTTTGGTTTGAAGTCTGTTTTTAAATTTTCTGTAATTTATTGTAACAAATTAAAGAAAAGTGAGTTTAAGTTCAGTGATTGAAAAATTCAAATTTTATGCTAATGAAAATATCAAACTTAAAAAAAAAAATTCTTATAATAATTTAAAATATTCTTTAATATAGAAAATTCAAAAATTTATATAATTTATATTAACTTTTTTTTTTGATTTTTTAAATTTACAATTTTATTATCTACTAATTCAATTATTGAAAAAATTTATTTTTTATAATATTTACATAAAAAAATTTTCAATTTTTAATTTTAAAGTGAATTTATTTATTTATTTATTTATTTATTTATTTATTTATTTATTTATTTATTTATTTATTTATTTATTTATTTATTTATTTATTTATTTATTTATTTATTTATTTATTTATTCAATTTAATGCCAAAGCAATAGCTGTATGGCAAGTATTTACATAATAGTTACAATAAAGTACACGTGTTTTATTATTTATCGTAGAACAGTATTTAATTAAAACTTAAAAAAAATTGTAGTTTTATAAAATTCTAAATTTAATTACAAATTTTAAAAAATTCTATTAAATAAATTTAAATTTATTTATTTATAAAAAAAAAATCAAAAGTCTACTAATTTAATTATTAAAAAAATTTATTTTTAATAATATTTACATAAAAAAATTTTCAATTTTTAATTTTTAATTTAAAGTGAATTTAATTTAAATTAAAAAAAAATTGTAGTTTTATAAAATTATAAATTTTAAAAAATTCTATTAAATAAATTTTAATTTATTTATTTAAAAAAAAAAAAAAAAAAAAAGTCTGCTATTTTCAATACCATAAAAATAAATTTAAAAAATCACCAGATTTCAACGCAATTCTATTAAAAAAAAACTTGAATCCACGACCTACTAAAAAAAAATGAGTACCTTCAAACTGAGCGACTACGACTGCATTGGCTTCGACCTAGACCACACACTACTCTGGTACAACGTAACCAACATGATAGAAATGGAGTACCAAGTCCTCTCGAAGTACCTGGTGACCAAAAAGAACTACAATCCGGAATTTTTACAAAAGCCGCTGACACCAAAGGACATTGATTTTATGCAAAAAGGGCTAGTTCTAGACTTCGACCGCGGGAACATCCTGAAGCCCGACTCCAAAGGAGTAATCCAACACGTGAATCACGGAACAGCTTCACTCTCGTTAGACCAAATAAACTCGATCTACCCGAACCAACGTTGGGAGTCTCTCGATGCGTTTATCAGCAACCCCCTGGATGTCTGGGAAGGACCTCACTCCAAGAAGATGAGAGCTCTGATGGATTACTACGACATGCCGGCTTCTTTGGCGTTCGCAAGAGCTGTTGATGACATAGACAGCAGGAGTGGCGGAAAAACAGAAAAGTACGAAGCTTGGAACGATGTTACTGAAGCTTTGACGAACATGTACGAGAGAGGACAGTTTAAAAAAAATCTTGGAGAGTATTTTGTTAATTTGAAGACTAATCCTGATAAATATCTCAGGAAATGCAGCCAAGAAATTGTGAGCTGGCTGAAGGAGTTGAAGAAAACGAGAGTTACTTTTCTGGTGACTGGATCTAATTTAGACTTTGCTGATTTTACGGCCACACACACGATCGGCGAGGACTGGAGGTCTTTGTTTGATGTTGTGGTATGTTTTGCCAAAAAGCCGGGATTTTTTACCAGCGCAAGACCGTTTCTAGCTCTAGAAGGGTACGAAGAAGCCCAAGAAGTAAAAGGCAATGATTTGACTCGGGGAGGAATTTATTCCCAAGGAAATTGGAAGGAATTAAAGAGCTTGTTTGGTAAAATTACCGTAAAATCAGAGCCTAAGTGCTTGTACTTGGGAGATAATTTGATTCAAGACGTATTTGTGCCTGCTGGACACGCTGGCTTGGATTCTGTCGTTGTGAGTGAAGAGATGCATGCTGAGGGCATGGATCATATCACTCTTCCTCACCCAGATGCTGAAACTATGGTGTCTAATTATTGGGGCTCTTATTTTTCTGTTAAAGTTAATAATAATAGTGGAGAAGAAAAATATGAGAAAAGCTACTGGAGTTTTTTGATTGAAAATTATTCAAAGCTCTGTATTCCTTCTATTAAACTTATTGCGCGCAATCCGTTGGATAAAATTTATGAGAGTTTTGATAAAAATGATTTGAGTAGACACGGATATTATCCGGCTAAGCCTAATGGTCTTTTTTGATTTATTGAATTATATTTGACCCCAGGTAATTTTATCAATAAGTTTTAGTGTAAATTAATATTTGGTTTGTATATTATTTTTTTTATTTTTGAAAAAAATTTTAAAGAGTAAGTTTTGTTACAGATATCCATAGTTCCAGCAATTAGCCGACAATTATCGTTATTAAGAGATCCAAAGCAGCAGTCAATAAACGAGCAACGTCATCGCACATTTAAAATGAAAAAAATGTTGGACAAACAAGCTGAAGATAATGATTTGCGTGAGCAACTCCGAAATAGAGAATTGGCCGTGCCTTCTACTAGCAAATAGCAGTATTACATATTTTTTTATGAAAAAAAAAATTATTTTTGTGGCTCAATAAATATCAGCATGGTTTAATTGATTTTAGTTATTTATTAATCAGCATAACAATAAACAACGTTAATAAATTTTATATAAAAATACTGGTGGACATAAAAATCTGAGATTTTAAAGTTTTACTATACTGTTAAAGAAAAAAAAAAAGAAAAAAACAATTTTTTACAAAAATATTTTAGAAGTCAATTTTCGTGACGATGTTGTATATTTTTAATACTATTAAATCTAGTAAGATAAAAGACCCAGTTATTGACACTAGCTTTAATTTTATTCTAATTAAAAAAATTAAATGTTCTCAAAAAATCAATTATCTTAAAATTTATAATTCAAAATTAATATTTATTAATTTATCAGAGTTGATTTTTTTTTTTTTTTTTTTTTAATTAAAATAAAATTGCAAGTGTTAATAACTAGGCCAGTATCAATAACCGGGTCTTTTATTTTGTACTAAAATTTGCAAAATTTTTTAACAGTGTACTTTTTAGTTCCTGAGTTGATACGTACAATTCTACCTTGAGATATATCATTTTTTCAAGTATTTAAATATATTTTATTTGACTATTAAATGATACTTTATTTCAATAAAATTAATATTTTTATGTCACAAAAAAAAAAACATCTAACAGAATTGTACAGGTACTAATGCATCTAGCATAAATGAGTTTCATCGTATTAGTATCAGGATAAATATTAAGTTGAATTATAAAATATAAAATACTCAAAGCGTAACAAAAACTCAACAGCCAGCTAATGCTGATAAAACGTAATACATTTAGGGAATATCTAATTTAACTAAAAACTGTTCTTTTTTTTTGTAATACGACCATTTAAATTCATTTGAATTGTGAATACTTGAAACTGCTGATTAATCTCTTTCGACAGCGATTGCGATGCCCATTCCACCTCCAATACACAATGAAGCAACACCTTTTTTGCCTCCAGTTCTTTCTAACAAGTGTAACAGCGTAACTAGAACTCTTGTTCCTGAAACAAGAATTTCAAGAATTATTTTTTTTTTAAATACAATATAATTTAAAAAATAAATATTTACCAGAAGCGCCTAAAGGATGACCTAGAGCAATAGCTCCACCGTTGACATTAACCTTTTCAGGATCTAGCCCTAGCTCTTTCATGCAAGCAATTGACTGAACAGCAAATGCTTCGTTCAATTCATACAAATCAACCTGATCCTTTGTCCAGTTGGCTTTTTTCAACTAGAGTAAGATTATGATTGTCATTCGTAAGTACATAAGTGGACAATTATGTCGAAATAGTCGAGTAGTATGTAATGATAATTGTGTGGCACTTACCACCAGTTCAACAGCTGGTACCGGGCCTAGACCCATAACATCAGGCTCAACGCCTCCCTCAGCAATCGCAACTATTCGAGCAAGTGCTGGAATTCCTCTTGCTTTAGCGGCTTCTGCTGACATAAGTACAACTGCCGCTGCACCGTCATTTATTCCTGATGCATTGCCAGCTGTCACGGTTCCTTCTGTCTGTATTTTTTTTTATTAAGTAAATTTATTTCAATTGTTTCATATTGAAATATTATTTAGAGCAAATTTCTTACAATTATTTTTTTTCTAAGTAGCACAATTTAATTTTCAAATGTTTTTTTCTATGATTAATTATTTTTTTCTTTTTCTCAAAATGCGAGTACATTAAAATATTATTTTTTCTTTTCTTTTATATGTAATATGATATTGTGAAAGGACGGTAAATTTATTCTCTAGTGACTCTGTTATTGGCTATTGCTGTTGGGTCTTTATGTAAAGAAATAAATAAATAAGTAATTTAAAAAATGTTTGTCTAATAATTTTTCGATATTTTTAATCGCGGAAAAAATTTATAGAACCAAAAACCTATTTAAAACTCCTCGAAAAATTTTGCATAAAAAATTGACTATTACCAAAAAAATATATATACAAAATTGTGAAAGACACAATTTTGGCGAAGATAAAAATTTTTTTTAATAAAAAAATATCCACGTCACAAAATTTATCTTAATCTCTTAATTACGTGAATTAATATTTGACATATCACGACATTTACATGTACAGAAAAAATAGTTAAATAAACAAATTTTATCTAACGCGCAATTCTAATTTATTTAGAATTATTCCGAAATAAATTAAAATCAAATAGAGAATTATACTTGTCAATGTCAAGAAATAAATGACGTGATTAATTATCAAGTATTAAATGAAAAACAAAAAATTATTCTTTACATACTTTATCAAAAACAGGACGTAATTTTCCAAGATTTTCAGCAGTAGTTCCAGCTTTAGGATACTCGTCTTGAGAAACAAAAGTCGACTGTTTCCTGCCAGGAACTTCGACAGTTACAATTTCTTTTTTAAAGTACCCAGCAGCTATAGCAGCTTCTGCTCTTTGTTGAGACTGTGCCGCTAACGTATCTTGATCTTCGCGACATATTTTAAATCTCTTGGCGATATTTTCAGCTAAAAAAAATTTATTTTCCATTAAATCATAGATTCAATAAAGCACGACTGGAAAATAATAATTGTAAGAACCTGTATCTCCCATATGGATCCCAGTGAATGCGTCAGTCAATCCGTCAAACGTCATCGTGTCAACCATTGTGGCATCCCCCATTTTAACACCGTTTCTAAGATGAATAACGTGAGGTGCCTGGCTCATGCTTTCTTGACCTCCAGCGACTACAACTT
>JZSA01000416.1:0-58507 GCA_000956155.1 Cotesia vestalis | reverse complement strand
TTTTTTTTTTTTTTTTTTTTTTTTTTTTTTTTCATACTTAAGACCAGAGCCACAGAGCATATTTATAAGGTATGCAGGTACGGATATTGGGAGACCAGCTTTCATAGAAGCTTGACGGGCTGGATTTTGACCTTGTCCTGCTGGCAATGCCTGAAATTTTAATTATTTTTATTATTAAAAGAGAATCAGAAAAATTTTGTTTCCAGGATAGTCATATGATAAGAAATGACTTTGTATCTTGTAAAATATTGACATTTGTAAAGATACAAGCTCATCCTGATGTTACACTCATCAAGACCTTTCATTTGAGTACCCACATCAATTTTTCATATATATTGATATATATTATATATATGTATATATGAAAAATATATGAAAATGCATGTGGGTACTCCAATGAAAGCTCTCGATGAGTGTAACATCAGGATGAGCTTATATCTTAAAAATTTCAATATTTAAGAAAGTACAGTGATATTTAACAAAAGTAATTATTTAATATAACAAAATTTTATTTATTTATAGTTCACAAGGCACAGCAGTCACATAGTGACTGCAAGGTTGCTAGTTATTTATAATTGGAATTAAAAAAAAAAATTATAATGAAAATAACATACTTGACCCATAATAACTTCAGAAACATCAGAAGGTTTGAGATTAGCCCTCGCTAAACTTTCTTTTATGACAATACTGCCCAAATCAGAGGCTTTGAGTGTCGACAGTCCACCGCAAAACGATCCTGCAATCAATCAATCAATCAATAAATACTAAATGAGTCAAATTTAATTGCTACTTATTTTTATAATTTTTCATTCACAAAAATGGATAGTTAATTTGCCCTAACGGTATTTTCGAAAGTAGCTCCAAGTTATTTATCTGTCAAATAATCATTAACTCAGATAAAAAATATTTTTAAAAATCCCTGTTTAATTATGGTTAAAATTAGCATTCCTATCTCGTTACAGGAATAATCAGCATTTCAATTTTAACTTGCTAATATAATTTTTTTAAAATTCTTTCAACTTAATAGAGTAATTTATTTACCTATTGGAGTTCTAACAGCAGACACAATAACCACTTGTCTTCCAGACATTGTTGGTGTCTTTATTGTTAATAAAAAAAATAATTACTCAAGGTGATTAACAAAGTTGGTTTACTTTTCTTGGATTATTTATTTATATTGAAGCGATGTACCGCCGAGAAATAGCGGAAGCCACGTTAACGTCAACGCTTGGCTCGCTGGATCTAACGCAACTGATTATTTTACACCGACCACGTCTACCTTGTCTCCATCTCCATCATTCGTTCCTACAATATATACACACATATAAATATCAATATATTATACATACATTTTTTTTGTAGAATAATACTCAACTATTGCGTTAGATATTTTAGAGCTGATAAGATTTTCATGTAAGAAATTTTTTTGTAGATTATTAAAAATTGACGTTGATTTTTATTGAAAAATTTAAATTGTTACAAAAAATTAAAACATAAAATAACTCTTTACTTAAATTTTTTTTTTTTATTTTAATTCATTAATTTACTTTTTTCATAAAATTTTTTTTTTTATGTAAGCAAATTTAATAGCTTTTTTTTTTTTAATTCATACAAAAAAAACTGATTTTATTTAGAGTACTAATAACAAATGCATAATTTTTTTTTTATAAAAATAATTTGCATGTAAAAAAAAATATAAAAATTAACACATATTTAAAAAAATTTTTCACTTTTAAAAACAAATTTTTTTTCCATGAATATTTCATTTATTTTATTACAATAAAATATATGATACTGAAAATGAGCGACATAAATTAATTTTTAAAATTTTTTAACAAATAAATTATGGCAAAAATAAATGAGAAAAAAAAAATTGAAGTTTAGAAATTTTAAAAAATTAAAAATGCAATTTTTAAAAAATAGTTTTTCAGAAAAGATTTATTTGTTAAATAAAATTAAAAAATTCTCAAGTGGCTGCTAACTTTAACATCATTTAGCTGTCACCTGATTAATTTTTGATTTTATTAAACAATTAAATTAAGTATGAAAATTTATTTTAAAAAAATTGCATTTCTTTGTTTTTAAAATTTCTAGATGTCAATTTTCTTTTCTTATTTTTTTGCCACAATTTGTTTATTAACAAAAGTTCTAAAAATAATCAAATATCTGCTAAATTAATTTTCAAGAAACTTTTTAATAAAATTTTTTTTTTAATAATTTAATTACTATAAAATTCCAAAAAAAATTTTTAAATCTGTCAACTCTGGTGTTATTATTATAAAAAAATTAATTAAAAAGTTTCACATGTGAAAATTAATAAAAAAATGACAAGTAAAAATTTTTAGAAGGATTTTTTTATTGTAATTGATTTAATAAAAAAATTTTTAAATTAACAGCTGACGGCTAACTTCAGTTTTATAATTCAGTAAAATAATTAAATACATTTTCTAATTGATAATCAAATTGTTTACTCACCAGCACAAAATCTTTTATTTACAAATTATTTCCAAAACTCTGGGCGAAAAAATTGCCCGTTACATCCCTGAAAATTAGTTCAAAAATATTCCGCGCAGGTGGCGCGTGCGTCGCGGCAGCCAGTGCGTGTTGCAAATGAAACTTCTCGGTTTGTTTTTACCCGTCGTGCATTGGTAGTTTAACAGTGGTTAGTAGAATTGTGTGACCAACCAGTGACTGGTGCTAAGATGGCTGACAATAAGGAGGAAAATAACGAGCTCGCCAATAATCGAGGTAATTTATAAAATAATCACACGTTTGTAACAAATGACTATCAGAAACAATCGCCCGATCACCAATCACCCGTTATATAATAAAACAACAGCTCTGAGGTGGTGCATTGTCTGATAAAAAATATCGCCATCTGCACGTTTGATCTCCGGGTCAACGGGCATGGAGCCTCGCCGATTTTATATCAAGTTATTAGAGCTATATTTTTCCCGCTAATCAATCTTGTACAGTAGTTTAAAAAATTACAAGTTATTTATTTAGAGTGACAGGTTTTATGCAGGATTATTGTCTGTCAGGTCGTTGAACGTGGGAGACTTTTTTTTTGACAGCCCTAGATCAATGTGGGGGAATGTTGTAGCCAGGTGAACATATCACCACCCTCTGTCTATCATTGCTACTACTATTTCATTATAATTACATTTTTTTTTTTAATTTCATACCAAAAAAAATTTTCAACAATTCTTTACTCATTTTTCTATTTTTAAACGTCAATTTATTTATCAACAATGAAAATTTAAGATGACAGAGAATAGAACCAAGTTCTAAAAATTTTACTTGGTATGAATGATAGTTGGAAATTTTTTTAATTTTATTTGTTTCTAGAAACAAATTTTCGGACACAACTGTCATCGTCAAGATAGTAATTATAATTAATTTAGTAGATATTTGATAATTTAATGACACTGAAGTTGGCAGACATTAAAAATTATTTTTTAAATTTATAATAATGCAATTATTATAAAAAGAATTAAATTTAAAAATTCCACATGTGAAAATTAATAAAAATTACAAGTGAAAATTTTTAGATGCTTTTTTTTATTATAATTGATTTGTTATTAAAATTTTTAAAATTGACAGCTGACGTCTAAATTCAGCATTATTAATTTTAAGAATTTTTGTAACAAACAAATTAGAAAAAAAAATTGACATGTAGAAATTTAAAAAAAATAAACAATGCAATTATTCTAAAAAGAATTAAATTAAAAAATTCTACATGGGAAAATTAATAAAAATTACAAGTGAAAATTTTTAGATGCTTTTTTTTATTATAATTGATTTGTTATGAAAATTTTTAAAATTGACAGCTGATGGCTAATTTCGGCATTATTAATTTTAAGAATTTTTGTAACAAACAAATTAGAAAAAAAAATTGACATGTAGAAATTTAAAAAAAATAAACAATGCAATTATTCTAAAAAGAATTAAATTAAAAAATTCTACATGGGAAAATTAATAAAAATTACAAGTGAAAATTTTTAGATGCTTTTTTTTATTATAATTGATTTGTTATGAAAATTTTTAAAATTGACAGCGGACGGCTAAATTCAGCATTATTAATTTTAAGAATTTTTGTAACAAACAAATTAGAAAAAAAAATTGACATGTAGAAATTTAAAAAAAATAAACAATGCAATTATTCTAAAAAGAATTAAATTAAAAAATTCTACATGGGAAAATTAATAAAAATTACAAGTGAAAATTTTTAGATGCTTTTTTTTATTATAATTGATTTGTTATGAAAATTTTTAAAATTGACAGCTGATGGCTAATTTCGGCATTATTAATTTTAAGAATTTTTGTAACAAACAAATTAGAAAAAAAAATTGACATGTAGAAATTTAAAAAAAATAAACAATGCAATTATTCTAAAAAGAATTAAATTAAAAAATTCTACATGGGAAAATTAATAAAAATTACAAGTGAAAATTTTTAGATGCTTTTTTTTATTATAATTGATTTGTTATGAAAATTTTTAAAATTGACAGCGGACGGCTAAATTCAGCATTATTAATTTTAAGAATTTTTGTAACAAACAAATTAGAAAAAAAAATTGACATGTAGAAATTTAAAAAAAATAAACAATGCAATTATTCTAAAAAGAATTAAATTAAAAAATTCTACATGGGAAAATTAATAAAAATTACAAGTGAAAATTTTTAGATGCTTTTTTTTATTATAATTGATTTGTTATGAAAATTTTTAAAATTGACAGCTGATGGCTAATTTCGGCATTATTAATTTTAAGAATTTTTGTAACAAACAAATTAGAAAAAAAAATTGACATGTAGAAATTTAAAAAAAATAAACAATGCAATTATTCTAAAAAGAATTAAATTAAAAAATTCTACATGGGAAAATTAATAAAAATTACAAGTGAAAATTTTTAGATGCTTTTTTTTATTATAATTGATTTGTTATGAAAATTTTTAAAATTGACAGCGGACGGCTAAATTCAGCATTATTAATTTTAAGAATTTTTGTAACAAACAAATTAGAAAAAAAAATTGACATGTAGAAATTTAAAAAAAATAAACAATGCAATTATTCTAAAAAGAATTAAATTAAAAAATTCTACATGGGAAAATTAATAAAAATTACAAGTGAAAATTTTTAGATGCTTTTTTTTATTATAATTGATTTGTTATGAAAATTTTTAAAATTGACAGCTGATGGCTAATTTCGGCATTATTAATTTTAAGAATTTTTGTAACAAACAAATTAGAAAAAAAAATTGACATGTAGAAATTTAAAAAAAATAAACAATGCAATTATTCTAAAAAGAATTAAATTAAAAAATTCTACATGGGAAAATTAATAAAAATTACAAGTGAAAATTTTTAGATGCTTTTTTTTATTATAATTGATTTGTTATGAAAATTTTTAAAATTGACAGCGGACGGCTAAATTCAGCATTATTAATTTTAAGAATTTTTGTAACAAACAAATTAGAAAAAAAAATTGACATGTAGAAATTTAAAAAAAATAAACAATGCAATTATTCTAAAAAGAATTAAATTAAAAAATTCTACATGGGAAAATTAATAAAAATTACAAGTGAAAATTTTTAGATGCTTTTTTTTATTATAATTGATTTGTTATGAAAATTTTTAAGCCTGGGTTTTTTTTTTTTTTTTTTTTTTTTGAGAGGTTTTACTTATTTTAAAATGTATTTATTTAGATTGATGATGTAAGGTCAGGCTTTTGGAGTTAATATTTTTAGTCATTTTTATATAATAAATTTTTCAGTGGAAATTTTTTAGAGCAACAAAAAAAATTAGTAGCAATCTTGCAATCACTATGTGACTTCCGGGATTTGTGAACTATAAATAATCAAAATTTTGTTTCATTAAATAATGACTAGTTAAATTGCATTGTACTTTCTTGCATATTGACGTTTTTAAAGATATAAGCTCATCCTGTTGTTACACTCATCGAGAGCTTTCATTTGAGTACCCACATGACATTTTTTATATATTTTTCATATATACATATATATAATATATAAAATATATGAAAAATTGATGTGGGTACTCAAATGAAAGGTCTCGATGAGTATAATGCCGGGGTGAGCTTATATCTTTAAAAATGTCAACAGTTTAATAATTTCACTAAAAAAATCATAATAAAAAATTAAAAATACAATTAAATATTAGAAATAAAAATTAAATAAATTGTCAATAATTTTACAAACAAATTTTAACCTTAAAATAAAATTTATAATTTTCATTACAAAAATAATTATTAAAAAAAAAACAACTCCAAAGTATTTAAAACTTTTTCTTACGCAATTGTCCAGATGTTTCATACAATCATTGACTTGATATTTATCCAAAAAAACTTCACTGGTCTCATCATGATTTAACATTTAATATAACAAGACATTACGTTGCTCAAAGACGTAGCCTGGAGCTATTTTAAATAAAAAATAAAATTCAACAAAAGTTTAAAGCCAAGTAAAAAACAATCAATCATAATCAGAAGAAAATTTAAGGAGTGTGTAGCATAAAAGGGCGTAATCACCAGTCTGTGACCATAGAAGTATAGTTTAGTATACATATACAAGGTTACGGTTGCTGGGTTCGGTGTTTCCGGTAAATCTTGGGAAAGTTTCACGACACTATTCTCCTAATTTATATCAACATCAAAATTAACCTGATATTAAAACGCATTTCGCTGTAAATTATAAACAATAAAAATCTTAAATTTTATTAGATTACTCTGTTGTTGACAATTAAGTGAGCTTGTTAGCATGCGCGTCGAAAGTACCCAAGATTAAATTGATAAAAAGAAATTTAATAAAGCACAACTAATTACCGTGAAAGTTTTAAATAGTTAACAAGTGAGTTAATTATTAGACTGTTTATTAACAAATTAATATTTCTAATTTCTTGATGCTCCGTTTTAACATTCATAAACATATAAAAATATTTTTTAAATTTAATTATTTCACATAAAATAATTCTCTCTTATTTCCTTTTAATATTTATATCACAAAACGTTTTTACTCAAGTTATATTAATATTTCCGTAATTTCCGTCAACCGCGGCAATACAACCAAATAATAATAAGACGTACATGCACCACATCACGTGCGTTTATTTCGCGTAACGGAGGATAACCGCAAGCTCGATCTGCGCTCCTCTAAATAGCAAACAGAAAATCTAACCGGCAATTTAAGTCTTGCAGAAAAAAAAAAATAAATAAGTAACGAGTAAAACACGGTAAGAAGATAGTTATTGATTTTTTTCGCTTCCACCTCTTTTCTTTAGGACAAGAATAAGAAAAGACATCTCGTAGGCGTTTTTTAAACCGAGAATCTAATGATGGAACATTGGAGAAAGGCTATGGCTGCTTATAGAGTAAATAAAAGTCACATTGTCTATGTTTATTATTTATTTATATATTTATAAAGATATATCTCGGATCTATAGGATATAAGATAAAGATAGAGATGGAAAATAAAATAAATAAAAGGGCGCGGCGTGTTCATGTAAATTGTAACGTGAGTATGAAGGGTGTGTTCGTGTATGAATTGCATAGAATAGGACAGTGTATATTAATATTACTGCAGTAGGTATATTGTAATATAGGATAGGATATATTGGTTAGAAGGACGCAGGTGGAATGCAACTGAACGCTACCAGCGTGGGCCTCACGCAGGTGTTATTGACCGCAATTGACAATTTCACCTGCATATGTTTAAGATTGTTTCCAATTGAGAAAGTTTGGTTGTTTTCTTATTTTTTGGAAATTTATTATTGAGTGTTTATCGACACAATTGAGAGCTCAGTCAGGAAATTTTAAGTTTTACTGCTTTGAATATTTTATTTACGTCGTTCGGTTTTGAATTTTATGTCAAAAATTTCTCAGATAAAATAACTTAGATAAAAAAAACCTGTTATTACACTGAAAAAAAAAAAATTAACTTGATTCGAGAGAAAAATTCTTGAACCAAAAAAATAATTGTCTTGAATCAAGTTGAAAAATTTTTGAATCAAGTAAAATTTCCTTAAATCAAGAAGAATTTATCAGTTCAAGAATTTTTCTATTCAAATCAAGAAGATTAAGTTCTTCAAAATTATATACTTGATTCAAGAACATTTTTTATTATGAGTAAAATTTTTTTCTATAAATAAATAATGTAATGTATTGGGTGTTAAAGGGTCAAACTTACTGATGATTCGTTTTTTTATGTTGCTTTCATTAGCTTGACCTGTATGTATGTATTTATGTAACGGAATCTTTCAACGTCATTTTTACCGCCTTTGAAACGTGTGATTAACTTGAAAATTTTTACACGTATCTAGGACCGATGACAAAATAATTTAATAATTTTGTTCTCGTGTCCTTACTAGGATTATCGGGATAAAAAATTGATTAGTTTTACATAGAAAACCAAATTTAAAAGTAGAAAATAATTTTCAACTAAAATAAAAACAGAAGAGTAATTAACAAAAAATTAATTTTATTGTAAAAAAAAAAACGGAGTATTTTTAAAGATATATTCTTGTAAAAAATCTACTTTTAATAAAAACAAAAATTTCATACTTTTTTTTTTACAATAAAATCAATTAAATATTCTTAAAAATATTTTTAATTGTTTATTTTTTTTTAAACTTCAATTTATTTTTTTTTTTTTTTTGATAATTGCTATCTTGTAAAGAAACCCTACTTTCTCATATATGCTTTGATATAATTCAATTCTAGTTTAGTGTATAAAGTAGGTAAGGCCTTGCATTACACATTACGATCAACTTAAAAAGATAGTCGGCTCGGAATAATAAATATGGTTATATTAATATAAGTAAACTAGTGTAGTCCGAGTTTAATGCAGTAACGTTGTATGTCGCTTTCAGTACAAGGAGTAGTATAGTAGTATAGTATTATTAAGTAGACACACTGTAAAAATATAAAAATACATATTAGATACAGATATATAGCTAGATATACTGTAGACGTAGTAATAGAGTTTGAGTTAAAGTTTGATTATAACGGCGTGACACAGAGAGACAATTCTAGCTGGTAGTTCTTGTATCTTATATTCTTAATACATGTGTTGAATCAACTCAAATTGGCGCGTGCGTCATTGGTACATTTGTTAAACGTGACTAACTGCACTTTCCACTCTTTACTTACTCAGAGATTTACTATTTTTTATTTTTATTATTTTTACTATATTTATAGTAATGAGAAGAGAGTTTTTTATTTTAATTATAATTTTAACCATTTCATCCTTTTAAATTCAATCACCGGTACGCTCATTTTTTACCTGCCATCATGTCACGTCACGTAAACTTTCAACACATCACAATACAACACAATGAATAGAAGTTAAATATAAAATATAAGCGAAGTATATTAATCCAGACAATGTACAATTTATACTAAATTTTTATGTCTACTGTTAAAATACTAGACAGTTAAATCGCGACCAGATAAACCCAGTGATAAGAAATTTTTTTAAAAATAATAGATAATAGATAATAAATAAATACAGCAGGTACATATATTACACCTCATTTAACTCGGGGTTTTTTAGTGGGGGTGATTGTTGTCGGAAAGTTAGCTCTACTGGTAGGGGGTTGATTCATTCTTATCCGCTCACTTCTCACTAGGTTTCATGCGATCGCACTGCACACATCCTACGTAATTAACTGTAACAATTAAAATTCTAAAGTTTTATATCTTTTATTTTTATCGTTTTATTTTGATTAATAAACTTTTATCGCGTGTGATTGCCAATTTGGATTTATAAAAAGTGTCCAGTTTTTTACTTGTTCATCATGGTTGTCGTCATGTTTTCTGGCTACGATCAGTGTGAGCTAGGTATAATTAATTTTTTTTTTTTTTTTTACAAAAAAATTCAACCCTTTTTATTACATCCAACAAAGTTTGAATGAAATAACATGAGCTGTGAAAAATAACAATAGTTTATTTAAATACTTTTTAACTCATTAAAAAAAATAGTAAATCTTTTAAATGTCACCTTATATTCTTATTAAAAAAAATAATTAGTGACTATGACAATTAATTCTTAATTATAACAAATATTAATTTAGATAAGAAGTTAATTAAAATTTAATTCGTTGAATTACCAAGTAACCACGTGGTGGCTGAAAATAAAAAGTGTCAGGTTATTAACACGGTGTAGATAATTTTTATTTCAACAAATTGCTTCGGAAGGTCATCAAGTCTAAGGTTCTGGCTAGGTCATTAGGCTCAACTTTATGATACAGATTACCATCGTAATTGAAAGTAATTAAAGAACAAAGATAGGTGAAATAATTATATTGAGAGCTATAATTTTAAAATGAGTGTATTTCTAAATAATAATTCATTTATTGATTTTCTATAACGGATTAAAATTTGTAAACTTTAGGTAGTAATCAAGCCATTTTATTTAATTTTAAATTTAAATAATTTAATTAAAGAGTTGAGTAATACCTAATCTCAAAACTTGAAATATTTACTTGAAAAATTATTGTTTTTAAATTTATGATAGATAATAATTTATTTATTTCTTTCTGTTTCAGGTAAGTGTTTGTCATTAAAGATGGATATTTTTGTTTTTCTAAATATTGCCGGTGAATTTTAAAAATCGCATCGAGTGGGTGAGTCAAAGATATTTTGATACCTAAATAAGTAATGAAATTGTTTATTTAAAAATTAGAGCGATTAGTAAATGAATTAGGGATTCGCTCGCTGGCGTGCTGAGAGACAAATTTATTCATCACGAATAAAAACGTCTTTGGATTTTAGTAAAAATTCTTACCTTGTATTGCTAAATATTGTAGCGTATAAATGTGAATTTTATTTATTAAATGAATGAAATTTATATTGAACTAAATTAATTAACGTAACAAAGTAAATTCATAATTGAATCTGTGGAGCATACAAACAACACATGTATTGAATATCAATAAACAGCGATTTTATTTAAATAAAACTTTGACCAGGATTCAAATAACATTTTCATCTATACTTAATCAAATAATAATCAAAGGAAGAAGCTGAATAAGCGTTTTATTAAACACAAGTTAATTTTTCCTATCATCAAATAAATTTGTCTCTTAGTGTGCTCGAGTAAAAAATGATTAACAAAAAACTAGAAACAATATTACAAATAAGTTTAATTACTATTTATTCACTGGAAAACAATACCAGAAGATAGTCGTGATACAGTCGCACTTGCTAGGCCTCAACTATCTTGAAAGCGTCTCTAAGCTCCGTTATTAAACACACGTAATCTTTCATGCCGATGATTCTTGGTGTGCAAGATGCACCGTCATCGATCTGGTGTTCCTTGATTTTAAAATAATAAAAATAGCTGTGTATCCACGGTATCGGTTACACACTCACCGAATAGAGTGTCTACGGATAATTATAATTATAAATACATTCAAGTCAAATAGACTCGAGTAGGTGGAACGCAATAGTAACACAAGAGATAACTGTAATGTAATCCAACATCATCATACTCTACACTCCATAATATATATTTTTTCGTGCTGAAATTAACAGCGGATCCTCGGATCACATCCGAACATAATTTACTCAATTACCTAACTTGAACTTCTTTCTTACTATCAATTATAGTAATTAACGGTTTAGTTATTCAGTCTATTCAATTAATGAATAATTAATACCGACCACAGCTCTGCATATTTTTTCTTATCATATTATGCTTAAATATATATTTATATTTAGTTCAATTCTTAATTATTTTTTTTTTTTATCTCTATAATGCGGATCTCGCGTTTTACTTCTTATCTATTTAATTTAATTTAACAAAATATTAAATATTAAATATTTGTGTCTAGTCTGTTGGTTTTATTACTTATACTCACTCGTAATTTATAATTTTGGTAAATTATGAAATTCCTACGCAAAATTGCCACGTTAATTTTATACTCTTCTTATTATTCTCTCTCACGATAGTAATAAGTTGGTCAACGTAATGGATTACCGCGCCTACATTCTATTATCCTCGGTTATATAATCTGGTAACATAAATTAATACACACTCAATGATGTATAATATAATGAATAGAAGTGATGAGTGAAGACAAACGCATACGTGTTATTATATTGTATTATGTACTGTCCATTTAATATATTGATATAAAACACACATGATACATGCATTCAGTACCACAGAAAATCCAATAGAGACATGCAAGTCGAACGCGTGTTGGTATTGCAAATAAAAGATGCAGGAGATCTTCTACCGCATGCAATTTATACGTGGATGCAGTCTACTCGCTTTCTGTGTCATTATATTAATATAACTGTTTATGTTAGTTTTTGTTGAATATTATTTTATTGATACCGAGGTGTGTCAGGTTCATTTGAATTTATATACCTGTCAGTTCAATAAACTCGTGGTTGCGCTTCATATTACTTATACTTATACTCGAATATTTGAATCTCTATTTAAATATAAATATAAATAATTCTTATTCCATTTCATTAATAGTCAATCAGATAACTTTAGGTGTTATCTTACTTTAAATCAGTTACTTTCAACATTTTTATTTTTTACTATTCAAATATTATTTTACTTCTTTCTGTATTCAAAATTTAATATTAATTATTATTGATTTCAAGTAAATAGAATATAAATCTCCTAAAACGTGTGGAATTTACTTAAAGATCGTAATTTTTATTTCATTAAAATTTACAGTTATTTTAAATTCAATGATTTGAATAAAATTTATTGAAGAAATAAGTTGATATTTTTTAAAAATTTTTTACGAACAATTAAAATATAAAAAAAGTACCAAATTTTTATTTTGTAAAATTTTTGTAAATCAATTTGCATAAAAAAAAAAATTAAATGTAATAAAATCTAGTTTTTTGAATTACAAAAAAAATTATGATTAAAAAAAAAAAAAAAAAAAAAAAACATCCGCTGCGGCATTCTGTATTGCAACTTTTTGCATCCACCTATTTTACCGCGCTTCTTCAATATACTTATTCAATTTATTCATAAAAATAGCATTTGATTGAAATTATTTTTCTGATCTTCCATCGCTGGTGCGTCAATCTTCAAAGCAATTTCCTTTGCAATAATATAATTTTATATATAATATATCAAACCTCGAAGAAACAAACATTCTTTCATCTTACAATTGCAAATTGAGTCACATTTATTTATAAATTATTTATCATAAAAAGAGTCGTTATTAAAGCGACAAATGAACAAATGCTACTGTTTAGAAACAAATCATTAAAGATAAAATTTATTTATAAGTACCTTGATTTAAAAAAATATTTAATGGGTTAGTTGGAAGCAATTATTTCCATCAGGCAAAAAGTTTGCATTATCTATTGTGTTTGTAATAACACTGACAATGATAATGATAATGAAATCGAATAAAAATAACATTGTTGCTGAAGCAATGAGTTACGCAAGTAGGGAAATGACGCATTATATGTCGACCACATAATCTCTTTTCTCTGGTTCACCTTTGCTAGGACGGTCGATGCTCTTCAAGGTCAAGGTGAAGGTTTCTCGAGCGAGACGCGTTGGTATGGTGTCTTGTCTTGGGTTTTTATTTTCAATAAAACAAACAACTTTTTTTCAATCAAGCCGCACATTTTTCATACAAGTATTTACTTTTATTCAGATAAAATTTAAATTAATAGAAATAACTCCTGATGTTTTTTTTTTTGGCTACTCTTTGTAGGAAAATAATTTGTAAAATTGCATTTTTTTATTATTCAGCTTGCACTTTATTAATTTGAAAAGTAATTTTCATAGAATTCATTACAATATGCAGTGAGTGTGATCAACAGAGATAAAAGCGATCGATAGACTTATTTTTTACTATCAAATAAAAGAGGGAGGTGAATTTTAATACCGAGAACCGCGAACTAGCTTGTGTATATATATATATATATATATATATATATATATATATACATATTATATACTATAAGCGTGCGATGTATGCTATTATATATATGTGCGTGTTTGACTCACTGACTGCATTGCTAACCGGCTATTTTGGCGCCCAGTTTTCAGAGCACCGGCAGCATTCCTTCGACGAAACGCTAAGTAAAAATTGCCTCAAGCTGTTTAGTTCTGAAGGAATTGAGATTCTGATTCTTTGAGTACAAACTTTATTCTAGAGAAAATTACGGATCTTGTAAATTTATAAATTTACTTTTATTATTGAAATTTTCATTATTTAATAAAATTATTAAAAAAAATTGCAATTTTCTTTAATAAAAAATAAATTTTCTTCATTTTTATGCAAGCAATAACAATCTTTTAATTCATAAACAAGTAAATTTATAAAAATAAAAAACGCAAGCTAGAATAAGCAGGATTAGAAAATTCGCTTAAATATTTGATTTCGATTACTTTCTATAAAAAGAAACATTAAAAATTAACTTAAACGCATTTGAAGATTACGCTTGAATGCTCGAGGGGACGACTGAATTTTTTTTCATGAATTTTTTATCCAATCACCCTTCAATGCTCTGCTCAAGGGGATTCTATTCATTGCAAAAGTACACAAAGTTCATTTTTGATCAATAGGAAATTTAAAAACAACTCAAATAATAAAAATTAAATGTAAAATATAAATCATACTCAATACAGCATAAATATATAACTTTTATTCACAATTATTTATTTACCTTGAGAATTATTTTACGAGCAAAAATCCGATAACGAAAAGATAAACTGTCGTCAGTGTTTAATCCTAGATAAAATTATTTTAATAAATTGCTGGTTGTAATAAAGTAGCCTATTTAATATATATTTATTAATTTCTATAGTATCAATTTATTAAAAAAAATCGTAAATAGACTCATCATGTGTATTTTTAACTTTTACTTTTATTTTCCCAAACATTGAGTAATGATATTGTTATTAAGACGATATAGTTGCGCGTATTTGATATTTACTTTAATAATAAGAATAAGAAGTATATTGAATTGAATTACATGTAAGTGAATAATAGTGACCTCAAGTGTCGCATGTTTAGACAGTGCCGCTTTAATGCTTTTCAAAAATAACAACATAAATAACTGAACCGCTTTTGTGGAATATTTGTTCTGTAAATTTTTGAAGGAAGCGATTAATAATATCAACAGATATTATTACTTCCTTTATTTATTTATTCATCATATAATTAGGTCATGATCGGTATGTACAAATATTGTGAAGGATAATGTATAGTAAAGCAATACATATTGACATTTTGATTAGATAATTTTCTTTAATGAAAAATATTAATTAATTTTCTTAAAAAATTACAAGAAAAAAAAATTTACAGTTTGAATTCTTACAAATTTTGTAAAAAAATATTAAAAAATTATATTTGTAAAAAATATTTACTTAATTCAAGTAAATTTTTTTTCTGTGTAATTTTTAAATTGCTCTTTTTTTCGTACATTAAAAAAAATTACTCATATTTTATGAAAATGTCGGCATGTTAAACTTTTGGTATTATTAATAATACATCGTCCCAGGATTTTTAACGCGACCTGCAAAGATAACAAACTCATCACTGGTGATAACTACCATGAATGGACGATTGACTTCAAAACGGAGATTTCCCAGATGTTTCGTCTCTGTTGGATGAAAGTTATGGACGGCTAAAAAATAAATTTTACTGTACTGATACCTGATTATGCATTTAATAAGTTATAACAAAAAATTGCAAGTAAAAATACCTGATGTAGTGGAAGCTTCACTGCCTTCCTCGTTAACTTCGATGAAAGTTTTCTGTAAAATTTGGTCAACTTTCAGGGGTCTAGTCTTTGAAATACCCGAAAAATCAGCGGTATCATCAAAAATTGAACCAAGTCCGATATCTTTTAGTGGCTGATTCAGATTTAGAGTAGTCTCGATTTTAAACTTAGGTAGATACATTTCAATTCTGTACATAACATTGTCGTTGTGAATGGCAGTCATGTTAATTTTGTCGAAGTTTTCTTCTAGATCTTGCAAACCATCTTTCCGATTTGGTAACATTATATACATGTTCAAGTTTTCTCTGCTACTGCTAGTCTTAAAATAACAATGTCGTAAATAGTTATTAGTTTTTACTATATTTTTATAGATGAAGTATGAATAGAATAGTTTATTCTTATTTAATGACTTTTTATTTTAGTTTATTACGATCAAAAATTTATCAATTCCGAAGTTTATTTTTAAAATTATTAATCTACGGAAATTTTTAGTATTGTAATTTTTCTGATTGTGAGAATAAAAAGAAAACTTATTACCAAGAATGGTAATCTGACATATTCGGCGTTGCAGCCAGGAAGTCTATTGAAATTGAATAGATTGCGCTGATACATCATTGGAACTTGTTTGTATGATCTACCATCGACATGAAACGGCCGTAATATAGTATCAGCTTCAAATTTATGGACCCACATCGCTTTGAAATACACTGCGTTGATAACTAGCAATTTTGCGTTGTAAAGAGAAGCTACGAAAAATTAAATTAATTTTTAAAAATTAATTTCGTTTAATTCTAATTATTTAAGGAAAAAAATTATACAGAGTAATAATTATGTAAAACTATTCTATGTATAAAAAGTTTGGAAAATCCAAAAGTGCACGTCTCATAATCTCATTTTTCATAATAAAATTGATTAAAATAAAAACTACCTTGAATTAAGCCGTGATCTTTGGAAGTACTTAGTTTTATGATTTAAAAAATCATACTAAAGCGTATAAAAAAAAATGGACTTGATCAGTTGAGTTTTTCGGCATTTATCATACATTTGACAACCGGACGTCCACACAGAAAAAAAAATGTTCTTAAATCAAGTATATATTTTTGAAGAGCTCAATATTCTTGATTTGAGTGAAAAAATTCTTGATTTAAGAAAATTTTTCTTGATTTGAGGAAATTTTACTTAATTCAAGAATTTTTCGTCTTGATTTATAACAATTACCCTCTTCAAAATTATTTTCTTGGTTCAAGAATTTTTCCCTTGAATCAAGTAAATTTTTTTTTCTGTGCACGGAATAATTTTTTTCAACATTTTTTTTATTTATTTAAAAAGCAAAATTTCTTTTAAAAATGTCATAAGTGTAGAAACTAGTGTTTTTCCATGACATTTACGTGTAAATATTGTTCTACAAGTGCTTCGCTTATGAGGCGTGCAATAATTGCATAAGAGCTTAAGCCACATAAAAATTTTCTAATTAATTAAGAAAAAATTAAATTTTTCTGTAATTTTTACAAGATTTTTTTTTCCGTGTTAACATTTTTTATTATTTTTAAAAATCAATAAATTATTGAAAATAAAAAACGCTTACCTTCTGAAACAAGCCTACTGATACGGCCATTAGTAATTATTTGTGACCAGCTATTTATTTGATGACTTGCCAATGTAGGGTTTGTGAAATTAACATTATCAATTCCTGACTTGAACATTTTAATAGCTGTCTTGTATTCAGGCAATACTTTGAACTTATCGTCTAGAAACAATTGGTTGAAGAAATTCAAATGACCCTTCATTGTAATCTTTAAAATAAATTAATTTGCTTACATTATTCAACTGGAATTTTAAAAAAAATTTTAAACTTACCTCAGATGAATTGATTTCATATTTATCGAGAGTTCTACTGTCGGGGACGTCGATTAATGTGAGATGCATGTCTTCTAATGCTCGTCCGTGAGCTCCTATTGCTAAAGTCGATAATGCAATATGAGCACTTAATGGTGAATAGACAAAATTACCAGGAGTATCTTTGGCTAAAGCCTATTAATTATTGAAAAATTTCATATTTTTACTATTATTATTAATAGTGTTTTAAATAATTGAAATTTTGACATTTACCTGATAAAACGTAGTAGCGAAATGATTTTCTGCAAATTTATACTCGCGATAGGTAATAGTTACTTCATTGTCTGCGGTAGGTATTATTGTATCTGAATCCACAGTTATAATTATTGCGGCCAATACAATTAAATCTGAGTGAATATAATTATTTATTTATTAAATTTAATAAATATATTTTTAAAAGTAGAGATAAAATAAACTTACGGAGTTTCATGTTTAGTTGAGACTTTTCATTCATAATAAAACTTAATGAAGACCTCATGTAAGAATTCCTAATATATAGTTCGATTTTATTAAAGATAAATAGATTGTTTGACACCAATTCGTGATTGGTAAGAAATACAGATCAGTGCACACATAAAAATAAATAAAAATTTTATAATCGATTGAAGACCGGATGTAAGTATTTTTTATTATCAGTATACGTACACCTGTCTTCATAAAATTAACTTCTACGCAACAAAAATTGAAAGTAATTAAAGAACAAAGATAGGTGAAATAATTATATTGAGAGCTATAATTTTAAAATGAGTGTATTTCTAAATAATAATTCATTTATTGATTTTCTATAACGGATTAAAATTTGTAAACTTTAGGTAGTAATCAAGCCATTTTATTTAATTTTAAATTTAAATAATTTAATTAAAGAGTTGAGTAATACCTAATCTCAACACTTGAAATATTTACTTTAAAAATTATTGTTTTTAAATTTATGATAGATAATAATTTATTTATTTCTTTCTGTTTCAGGTAAGTGTTTGTCATTAAAGATGGATATTTTTGTTTTTCTAAATATTGCCGGTGAATTTTAAAAATCGCATCGAGTGGGTGAGTCAAAGATATTTTGATACCTAAATAAGTAATGAAATTGTTTATTTAAAAATTAGAGCGATTAGTAAATGAATTAGGGATTCGCTCGCTGGCGTGCTGAGAGACAAATTTATTCATCACGAATAAAAACGTCTTTGGATTTTAGTAAAAATTCTTACCTTGTATTGCTAAATATTGTAGCGTATAAATGTGAATTTTATTTATTAAATGAATGAAATTTATATTGAACTAAATTAATTAACGTAACAAAGTAAATTCATAATTGAATCTGTGGAGCATACAAACAACACATGTATTGAATATCAATAAACAGCGATTTTATTTAAATAAAACTTTGACCAGGATTCAAATAACATTTTCATCTATACTTAATCAAATAATAATCAAAGGAAAAAGCTGAATAAGCGTTTTATTAAACACAAGTTAATTTTTCCTATCATCAAATAAATTTGTCTCTTAGTGTGCTCGAGTAAAAAATGATTAACAAAAAACTAGAAACAATATTACAAATAAGTTTAATTACTATTTATTCACTGGAAAACAATACCAGAAGATAGTCGTGATACAGTCGCACTTGTTAGGCCTCAACTATCTTGAAAGCGTCTCTAAGCTCCGTTATTAAACACACGTAATCTTTCATGCCGATGATTCTTGGTGTGCAAGATGCACCGTCATCGATCTGGTGTTCCTTGATTTTAAAATAATAAAAATAGCTGTGTATCCACGGTATCGGTTACACACTCACCGAATAGAGTGTCGACGGATAATTATAATTATAAATACATTCAAGTCAAATAGACTCGAGTAGGTGGAACGCAATAGTAACACAAGAGATAACTGTAATGTAATCCAACATCATCATACTCTACACTCCATAATATATATTTTTTCGTGCTGAAATTAACAGCGGATCCTCGGATCACATCCGAACATAATTTACTCAATTACCTAACTTGAACTTCTTTCTTACTATCAATTATAGTAATTAACGGTTTAGTTATTCAGTCTATTCAATTAATGAATAATTAATACCGACCACAGCTCTGCATATTTTTTCTTATCATATTATGCTTAAATATATATTTATATTTAGTTCAATTCTTAATTATTTTTTTTTTTTATCTCTATAATGCGGATCTCGCGTTTTACTTCTTATCTATTTAATTTAATTTAACAAAATATTAAATATTAAATAGTTGTGTCTAGTCTGTTGGTTTTATTACTTATACTCACTCGTAATTTATAATTTTGGTAAATTATGAAATTCCTACGCAAAATTGCCACGTTAATTTTATACTCTTCTTATTATTCTCTCTCACGATAGTAATAAGTTGGTCAACGTAATGGATTACCGCGCCTACATTCTATTATCCTCGGTTATATAATCTGGTAACATAAATTAATACACACTCAATGATGTATAATATAATGAATAGAAGTGATGAGTGAAGACAAACGCATACGTGTTATTATATTGTATTATGTACTGTCCATTTAATATATTGATATAAAACACACATGATACATGCATTCAGTACCACAGAAAATCCAATAGAGACATGCAAGTCGAACGCGTGTTGGTATTGCAAATAAAAGATGCAGGAGATCTTCTACCGCATGCAATTTAAACGTGGATGCAGTCTACTCGCTTTCTGTGTCATTATATTAATATAACTGTTTATGTTAGTTTTTGTTGAATATTATTTTATTGATACCGAGGTGTGTCAGGTTCATTTGAATTTATATACCTGTCAGTTCAATAAACTCGTGGTTGCGCTTCATATTACTTATACTTATACTCGAATATTTGAATCTCTATTTAAATATAAATATAAATAATTCTTATTCCATTTCATTAATAGTCAATCAGATAACTTTAGGTGTTATCTTACTTTAAATCAGTTACTTTCAACATTTTTATTTTTTACTATTCAAATATTATTTTACTTCTTTCTGTATTCAAAATTTAATATTAATTATTATTGATTTCAAGTAAATAGAATATAAATCTCCTAAAACGTGTGGAATTTACTTAAAGATCGTAATTTTTATTTCATTAAAATTTACAGTTATTTTAAATTCAATGATTTGAATAAAATTTATTGAAGAAATAAGTTGATATTTTTTAAAAATTTTTTACGAACAATTAAAATATAAAAAAAGTACCAAATTTTTATTTTGTAAAATTTTTGTAAATCAATTTGCATAAAAAAAAAAATTAAATGTAATAAAATCTAGTTTTTTGAATTACAAAAAAAATTATGATTTATTCAACTATCCGGAAACGAAAAAAAAAAAAAAAAAAAAAAAAAAAATACATTCAAGAAAGTGAAACTTACCAGTTACTGCTGCAGCTTCACTGCCTTCTTCATTAACTTCAATAAATGCTTTCTGAATAACTTTACTGACTTTTAATCGTTCAGAATCGGTGATATTCCCAAAATCGGCTGAATTTTCAAAGATTTCTTTCACTCCCATCTAAAACAATCAATTTAAATAAACCAATTATCAATAATTTGGACATTAGGAGTAATTTTTAAAATTCTAATTTTACTCCTGCGGCTAAAGAGCACAGCTTACCTTAACAAGAGTGTCTTTAAGCTGGAATTCACTTTCGATTTTAAATTTCGGAAGCCTTAGCTCAACCTCTATGCGAGCACGATCCCTATGAAGATCTTTGAAGTTTATTTCATGCAAATGTCTCTCACACTCCTTCAGTCCATTCATTTCAGTCGGCAAGATAATGAACATACTGATTGAATCGCTGGAATCAGTGCTCTGAAAAACAGTGAGTCAAAAATTGAGTTAGCTAAAAGTCTACCAATATCAAAAATATAAACATTAACGATTCAGAATAAAAAATAGATACCTCGTAAGGAAGTTCAACATAAGTAGCTTCAAACTCTGGAATATGGCCGAAATTATAGTGTCCTTTTCTGTACATCGTCGGCACTTGTTTGGTAGTATTTTCATCGACGTGGAACGGCATAGGTTCCGTTAGCTCAGGATCGAACTTTTGCTTCCAATTTCCTTTGAAATAGACCGCGTTGATCAAAACGAGTCTCGTGTCTCCGTCCAGGTCATCTGGAACGTGTTTTATTATATTATATAAAGTAATAAATTGAATTATCAAGATTTATCACATACAACAGTATATTTATTCTGAAGTAACGAGTCATATCTTTCAATCAACAGAGTTATCGGAAACACAATACCCGTAGCAGAATTACGTGTTCATTTTTAGTTCAATACAAGTAAAGAATTATCGCATATTTCGCTTCTGATCACATCCGCTGATGTAATCTACTTGTGAGCTCCAATTGTGAGATTTATGAATAATAATTGTACAGAAGTACTTGCCTGATTTTATGACATCTTTGATGCGATTATTAGTCTTCTCTTCACACCAAGCATTAATAGTCCCAGCAGCTTCTGCAGATTTTCCAAAATCGATAACTTCCGACACAGATCGAAATGTTTTTTCCGTCAGCTCTTTAAATTCTGTCTTCACATTAAATCCCACATTGAAGTAAATTTTATTAGCCAAACGGAGCTCCACTTTTTTGACAGCCTGTCAAGACAACTCAATCAAGTACTTGCAGAGGTAGCCAACAAACATCATTAAAAAAACTTACATTCAGAGTTTCAACAAGCGATTGAAAGCCGTTCTTGTTAACTTGATCGTCTTCGGACAATCTCAAGGCATTTCTCAGTTCTTTTTCCGTGTTTCCGCGAGCCCCATAGGTGACCATCGATAACACCATCGACACACTGACCGGCGAGCAAATGAAGTTTGAACTTTCATCTCCTGCCAATGCCTAAATTTAATAAAACAATTTATTATTAATTGTTATCATTTTTTCCAATGTTGTTTATTTGTAGTTACAATTATCAATTATTATATTTTAAATTAGGTACATACCTGGTAAAAATTGGTAGAAAATTTATCGAGACTTGTTGCTACGGTGTGTAAAGCCTCGTTCACAGGTGTAGTCATCGCGAATGGATTTTTGTCGTGAATAAATGCTTAACGTTAACTGTGGTATGCTAGTTAAGCGTAGACCCGCGATCGATTGAATAGAAGGTCTCCCTGCGAGTAAATGCGACGAACTGGCGCCTTTTCGTTAGTATAGCGAAGACAACGCCTGCTACTAGACTATTGCGCGATGACGCAAAGTCACGTGATTGTTATGTTTATTTTTATGTTTATATGTATTCCCGGTTATGCTCACTCGACTTTTTGCTAAAATATTAATCTTCGAGATACCGTGTAATCTTTTAATTTTAATCTTGGTATTATCGTTAAATTAATTTTAAAGGTATATTGAATAAATAAGTCCGTAGGAAATTTTCACAATAATTCTCTTAATTTAGCTCAGTCATTTATTTATTTTATCTGCTGCTAACTTAAGCGGGTTATTTCATTTTTTTCTTTTTTTTATTATACATTTTATGTGTTATATCTATTATTTACTGAAAATTATAAAATATAAGCAAAGTTACATATTCAACAACACTCTAAGTAATTACAATAGTTATTTTTATCACATGACTAATAAAATTAAGGATTTCCGCGTTGAATCATCAATATAATTATCGTGTTCTTGTAAAGCTAAATTACTCCATAGGGTTTTAGTTATATGCTTTATTTATTTATTTTATTTTATTTTTTTTTTTTATGAATGAGTCTTCGTCGTCTGAAGGTTAGTCAATACAGAGGTCAATGACTCGCGCGCAATGTTGTGTAATTATTCAGAAATAGTTTAAAAGCTTATGTTAGATTGAAGTTAAGCCGTGAATTATTTATTGTCAGTCTTAATTTATCCAGCAGTCGGATCGATGATACGGGCATTGAAAAGTGGTGTCCCAGTTTCTGTGGCGACTATTACACACACAAATGGTCTGTTTACGATGAACGGTGTGGGTTCCATAAAGCATGATTTTTTTGGCATTAACAATGCTGCTCGAAAAATAAAAGATTTTTATAAATTTGATTAAATATTTAACTTGATGGATTTACATTTAAATAACAATGACTTGGTAACCTTTAAATCTACAATTTAGCTATGAGTAATCATTTAAATTTCAAATTGAATAATTTCAATAATTGTAGAGAAATATGGGTTTATTAAATTTTTCGTAAGTCCATCTAGTTTTTAATTTTTATGCTATTTTAAAATTTATTTAAAGTCAAATTTCAATTCAATTAAATATAAATATTATAACTAGAAAGAAAAAAAATTAAATTAGTTTTAATGATAAAATAATGTGATGCTAAATAGATCAAAAATAAAAAATTGAATAGTTTAAAGCGACTAGCAGCTATTTTTGGAGAAAGCAAAAAAAATTACCCGTTGCTGAAGCGGCTACACTTCCTATTTCGTCAACTTCTAAAATAGTTTTTTGTATCACTTTACTGACGCTCAATTGTGACGATTCGGAAATTCCACTAAAGTTTGCAGATGGTTTAAAAATTTCTTTCAAACCCAACTAATGAAAATAAAAAAAATACAGTTAAAAAAAAATATTTTCTTCAAAATTGAATTATTAATTAAAAAATTAAATTATTTACTTTCGTCAAAATATTTTTTAAATTTAACGTGCTCTCGACTTTGAACCTAGGAAGTTGTAATTCGCACTCTCTCATATGCTCTCCAGCATTTTCATGTAAATCCTTGAAGTTAACATCATGTAAATTGACCTCGATTTTATTAGCACCATTGACCTCATTGTGTAAGATAATAAACATCGTGACAGGATGGTTTCCATCACCGCTCTATCGACAAGCATAAATATCAATAACAATGAAAAATAGTGTACTGATTGAAATTGTTTCTCGAAACAATGAATACTTTATAAAGAAGCTCGATAATTTTAGCGTCAAGATCAGGCAGCTCATTGTAGTTATATCTGGCTTTTTTCCGCATCATCGGCACGTCCTTAACAGTATTCTCATCAATATGAAACGGCTCAGGTTCTGTATACTTAAGATTAAATTTCCACTTCCATTCGCCTTTAAAGTACACCGCATTTATCAAAACGATTTGCGAGTCGCATAAATCAGCTAAGAAAATTAATTCATTTTTCATTGCATAAGACTATTATTGAAGGCTCTTCAACAAGATCTATTAATAAATTGATAAGAATAACTTGCCTGGTTTAACAACGTCTTTTATGAAATTATTAGTCTTTTCTCCACACCAACTATTAATAATTCCAGCGGCTTCTGCAGATTTTCCAAAATCGATATCTTCCGACGCAGATCGGAATATTTTTTCCGTCAGCTCTTTAAATTCTGTCTTCACATTGAATCCTACATTGAAGTAAATTTTGTTGGCCAAACAAAGCTCCACTTTCTCGACAGCCTGTCAAAACAGCTCAGTCACGTACTTGCAGAGATAGCCAACAAACATCATTAAAAAAAACTTACGTTCAGAGAGTCAACAAGCAATTGAAAGCCGTTCTTGTTAATTTGATCGTCTTCGGACAATCTCAAGGCATTTCTCAGTTCTTTCTCCGTGTTTCCGCGAGCCCCATAGGTGACCATTGATAACACCATCGACACACTGATCGGCGAGCAGATGAAGTTTAAATTTTCATCTCCTGCCAATGCCTAAATTTAATAAAACAATTTATTATTAATTGCTATCATTTTTTCCAATGTTGGTTATTTATAGTAACAATTAAAAATTGTTATTTTTAAAATTAGGCAAATACCTTGTAAAAATTGGTCGAAAACTGATTAATACCAGAGGCTACGGTATGCAGAGCTTTATTCTCTTCAGACATCTTGCAAACTTGTCTGTTTAAAATGCAAAAGTTAACCGCGAATTGGCGTGTTCATACAGGAAGCAAGTGGATGCTTACAGCTGCAATAGGGATGACGTAATGTCACGTGGGCTGCACGCATGTGTTGTTTTTAGATTTTTATTGACTACACTCGCGTCTTGTTTACCCTCAAAGCATAAATCAACTATCATCATTGCTCATTTCATTATACAAAATATTTATTTTTCTAGCATTTACATTATTATAATTACAGAATGTACAGTTGCATATAAATAAATCGTTATTTATATCGTATTTTTATTGGTTCATTTTGATGGATCAACGACGTGTCCTTGAAAAAGTATTGTATTCGTTGGAATATGAACAATCTTGACGATAAACGGCCTGTTGAGGACTATGCGTGAAGAATTTATTCCAGATGTCATTTTTCTCGCCAGTCCTTTAAAGAAATTCACTTACGATTAGTTCTTCAATAACTTTCAACAATTTACTCATTTTTACTCACCAGTAGAAGCTCTGATTTCGCTTCCAGCTTCGTCAACTTCAATGATGGCTTTCTGCACCGCTTTAGTGATTTTCATAGGTTTGTCAGTGATTCCGCTGAAATCGGCGCGATCACGAAACATTCTCCGCATTCCCATCATATCCAAAATTGGTTGAAAGTCAATTGTGCTCTCGATTTTGAATTTAGGCATGTAGAGCTCTATGTTGTCCTTATGACCTTTGAAATGAAGTTTTCTGTAGTCTATATACCCTAGAGTTTGCTCAATTTTTTCCAAGCCGTCTTCTTTTATCGGTAGAATCACAAACATAATCAGAGAATGACGGGAATCTCTAGTCTGTTTCACAATCATTAGTTTTTTAATTACTTGAGTATTTGGAAGTAAATGATTGTAAAAATAGTAAAATTTTTCATACATCATAAGGAAGTTCAACGTAAACAGCCTCTTCTTCTGCGAGAAGTCCATAATAAAACCTACTTTTTTGATACATCATTGGGACGTATTTGTAAACTTCTGAATTAACGAAAAATGGTTGCAGACTGGTGTGTTCGGTTTTGAACGGCGACTTCCAGGATCCTTTAAAATAGACTCCGCTTACGAGGACTGAAAAGCCTTCTTTGATGTCTTCTATTTTTTGGGGAATCATAATAAAAATTTTAAGTTCAAAACTCTAATAAATGTATAGTATAGCAAAAACATGACTGATGATATAGTACCAGGTTGAACGATATCTTTGATCAGGTTTCTGGTGCTTCCTTTGCACCAGTTATTAATATACTGAGCTGTATTCTCGGGATCTTCAGAGTTAAGTGTTCTTGTAGGCGACTTGAAGACTTTTTTGGTCATATTACTAAATTCTCGATTGACTTTCAAGTGATAGTCGATAAACAATCCTTGCACTAACTTGAGATTAACCTTTTTTATTTTCTTTTTAACAAAAATTTTTCATTAAGCGCCAGTTATAACTAATTTTTATCGTTAGTTAGTTGCTAGTTCTTACATGCAATGTCGTGATAAGTGACAGGAAACCCTTTTGCCCAAGCTTATCGTCTACTGGCAAATGTAAATTAGACTTCATTTCATATTCCGTGGCACCCCGGGCGCCATAAGCTGCCATTGATAATGCAATGCCTGTACTCAAGGGTGAACTTATCACGTTATCCTTATGTAATTTAGCCGTTTTCTAAAGTTACAAATTAAATGGGTGTAAAAATAATCATGTTTTTAGTTAGACGGGTTAATAATGTTCCTACCTTGTACAATTCTACCGCGAATTGGTTCATTCCTTTAGTTGTTTGATAAAGACCATTTTTTTTTCGTCTCGAAACAGCTTTTGCTGACGTGCAAGCCAAAATCGCTCCAAAAATAAACCATGCTTCTAAAAAATTAATTTTTTGAATAACTATCAAATATTTTGAGATTAACTTTGGCCTATTCAAGTTTCAAAATTTTTTAAATATTAAATCAAAGTTTATTTATGAAATAAATTAGCGTTTTTGTACTTAACCGTAGAAATTAAAAATATTTTTTACTTACTGAAGTTCATGATGTTGGCGAGGATATAGATGACATGATGACAGCGGAAGCTGTTTAAATACCAAAATAATCTCGGATAAATTCACCGTAACGTAAATGATCTTGAACTGTTAATTAAAACCCAAATAACAATATAATATTTTCTACACGATTAATTAAAAATTATACACAGATTGTATTATTAAATCAGAATTTTATTGAAGATATTAATCTGTACATATTTATTTTTTTTTAATAAGACATTGATGTGACGATTGATCAAACAAAAGATAAATCTTAAAATTACATAACGAATGTATAAATATTTTTGACAATGAAATAAGTCATTCTTTATTAATTTCAATGCTGTGGTATGCAAATTACAATAAAATCATTTTCAATTTTAACATGTATTAAGTTTCAGCTTGATTTAAAGAACCAAGTTACCATTCCCACTATTTAAATTTAAATTATTCTAATTAGTCATTTGCATTCTAAATTAGTGTCTCATCAACCCAATTTATGATTCATAATCGTAATAATTGAAACAATAATAAAAATTATCACTCAGTCCTTCATTGGCGACTTAACGTGTCCTTGAAGTAAAATACTATTTGTAGCGTTGTGATAAATAACAAAAACAAAAGGACGATTTACATCAACGGTGATTGGTATAGTGTGCCAACTCCTTGATGACTCAAAAAGCACATTATTATCTGAAAAATAAGTAAAACAATAATATAATGTATGATAAATTATATTGTTAAGCGATTCAAAGTCCAGTTTATAACAAATATGTATAAGAGTAGAATGAAATAGAAGCAGAAGTAATGCAATGAAAGTTAATGCAATCCAGATAAATTTATTTCCAGACAAAAAAAATAATTACCAATAGTAGTTGCCGCCTCAGTACCATGTTCATGAACTTCTATCAAAGCCTTTTGGATTATTTTACTGATCTTAAGTGGCTGACGCTCGGAAATGCCCGAGAAATTAGCGTCATCACGAAACATATTACTCATTTCCATTTTTTCAAGAAACGGTTCAAGGTTCAGGTTACTTTCAACTTTGAACTTTGGCATGTGCAAGTATATTTCAGTCTTTAAGTGATGGTCTACCAACGACGCAAAGTTTATCTGATCTAGATTCTCTTCAACTTTACTGAGACCTCCAATTTGATTTGGTAAAATTACAAACATGCTTGTAGCGTCTTCTCTGTGAAGTTTCTGTTAATTTTTTAAATTATTATCATTTAATCCTTCGAAATAAGGATTTTATATGGAGTTTAAAATTTTTTTTTTAATTTATTTCTTACCTCGTAAGGAAGTTCAATATATATGGCATCCAAATCTGGCAATGTTCCATAATTGAAGGAATTAAGCTGGTACATTACGTCGACATGCTTTGTGGTTTTTTCATCAATATTGAACAGCCTAGGTCGGGTGTTTTCAGAATCGAATTTTAGTAACCATGGACCAGTAAAATAAGCGACACTTGCCAAAATCATTATTGCGTCATTGATGTCATCTGTATGAATCAAAAATAATTATAGAAGACATTATAACTATACCCACTTATAAAACGCTTAGGTAAACTTAAATTTAACAAAACTGTTTATAAATATCAAATTTATTAACGATAACCTACGAGAATCGATTATCCTAGTGATAGCGTCGTTAGTTTTTTTGGCACACCACTTATTGATCGCTTTAACCGCCTCTGATGAGTGCTTAAAATTCACGTGTCTAGTCGATGACCCAAAGACGTTCTTGGTGGTATTCTTGAAGTCGTGTTTAACTTCATAACTTTCTGAGACGAAAACTTTTTGACCCAAGTTAAGTCTTACTTTTTCCATTTTCTAAATATAAGACAAAAGTTTGGCATGCAATAGATCGTGTAGTATGATAAACCTTAAACCTATAAAATTGAATGTAATCTTACGTTGAAAGTATCAATAAGCTTCTGAAATCCGATTTTGTTAGCTTCTTTATCTTCAGGCAGATGTAGACCAGATATCAACTGTTGTTCTGTTGTTTCGTTTGCCCCATAAGCTGCCATAGATAACATGATTCCGATACTTAGAGGCGAATAAATTATATTATCTTTATCATAACCCGATATCGTCTGAATATACGATTAAAAATCATAATCATTAGTATGTATTATAGATAAAAAAATTTTTTTTCTACTTACCTTGTGAAAATCGGTCGAAAATTTTCCTATTCCGCTCAAAACTGCATGCATGTTTTTTACTTCCGGGCGATCTTCGGCCATTTTTTCGGGATGCGTTTGCTTTTTTCGTTAAAGAATTCCCAGAGCTGATTTATTCAATGAAAAATAATTTTCATTGTTATTGATTTAAATAATTTTATTTTTGACATTAATTAAGTAAATTTAGATTTGACTTCCGTAAAAAATAATTTTACAACCATACAATCAAATTTATTTTTGTATGTCTGTTTGTTTTTTGATTAAACGCTATCTTAATGTTATCAATTATTAATATCTTTTCGACAAATGAGAAAATAACTTTTTAAATCCAAAAATTTTATAATAAACTAATACTCGTTGAATGATAAATTAATTAAAGTTTGTAGTCTTTCTCAATTAATAAATAAATATAGACGTCAATTTTACTGTCAAAACTACTCACCGCTTATTTGCAGTCTAAATTTTTCTAAAATCACTTTTTTTTTTTTATTGAAAATTCATAAGTATTTTTGATATCATTAAGCATCGAGAATGCATCAACACTCCCGTAATTTATTTAATTAATTAACAAAAAAAGTTATAAGAAACATAGCCTAAACATTTTTAATAACCAAAATTTAAAAAAGTCTGATAAAACTAATCGGACTTTAAACTGTTTTCAAGTAAAATATATTTTATATAAATAAACTTATACAAAAAATTAAATGTAATATAATAAAAAAATAAATTTTAATAAAAAATTCTCACGGATGCATTATCGTTCAATTAACGATATGAAGTTAGTATTTATCGTGAATAATAAAATAACAAGTCTTGAATTGAAGGTAATTCACTTAGGTAATCAATAATATAAATAACGTGTGTACTTACTAGTATTTTACTGAACAAATGTATTAACTCAATAACTGTTAGTTAGTATCAATTATGATCACTTGTATTTATTATTATTGGTCTTATTTTCGACAAAGTGTCAAAGAAAAGTGACTTTGTCTGCAACTGTCTCACTGCACGAAGAGTAAGTAACAACTATTGTGGAGTTACTGAGAGAATCGCTTTGAATTGATGGTGGGGCAATACGGTTCGTGCGCTAACTCAATAGATGTTCGTGTTAGTATTAGTGTTAGATATAATAGCGCTAAGTCATGCCATAGTTTATGTATGTATGTTGATAGTCTGAACTTGCAGTGCGTATTGACAATTTTATGTCGTAGATATTTCTACAATTGTTGGAATTCCTGCTTTATCTTACTGTCTATGGAGACCAACAACGCAGAAAACGATAATACCAACCGGATATTGTATTTTTCGTTTGTTTTTTGATTAAGGATTAAAATAATGTGTGTCTAACATTCTGAAGGCAAAAATGTTGTAATGTAGAATTCGACAAACCGGTTTTTAAAGATTTTTACAGAAGGTTTGGGTTACTTTATCAATGTACACGAATTGTGTTTAATTATCGCTAAATTTGAATGAAAAATAGTTATCAATTCAAACTCTTGTGTTAAATTTGACAAAAATTTTTTTCTGTGTACGTTTAAAAATAAGTCTTACGAGAAATCACGGTTTTTATTTTATTTTACAATAAAAATTCTTTACATTTGAATAAAAATTGAAACAATGATCGATTATAACACATTAAAAATTTTCTCTCTCTCTTTTTCTCTAAAGCGACGTCGTATAAGTAAATTTATGATGTAAATCAAATGAGATTTTTTATTTGACATTTGACACTTACAATATTGACAGTAATACGTTAAAAATTGTATTAGACTAGACATTTAAATTGCGCACGCGGCTTAATTTCAACCAATAAGAAATAAGTGGCCATATTACTCGATAATCGATATATTTCGAGGCTAATTAACTTCAATTCAATCACCATAAATTTTATATTAGAAGAATATTAATAATAAGATATTGAAAGTTTAAATAGAAGCGGGGTGTGAATATTCGTTCAGTGGCACGGGACTATGCATACACTATGTCTGTTCCGTGTATGTAGTGTGAAGCTTCAGCAAGGATATAGTCTATGCACAGTTCTATGTTCCGTGCCATCGGACGAACATTCACATCCCTGTTCCAATACTAGTTCGTCGTTAGTGTTACAAATAAATCTATTTATTTAAAAATTCTCGGTCTTAATAACTCACAGTTTTCACAGTTTTGTTGACAAATACATTCTAAAAATTTTTAATGGCTACTTACTACGCAACTGACACAATGTTAGGAGTGGTGAACACTCTATACTATGATTGTATCGGAATCCATGCGCTAGGAAATATTTTGTGCGCCTGCGTACGTTTTTTTATTCATCAAGTTCGGGTGACTGCTCACTCACTCCAATAATATTACTGCATAATCGTGCTACTATATTAGTTTGCTCTATATCTATCTACCCGCTAGTCAAATTTTGGTAAAAATCTTCAATTTTTTTCGAAGCACTAACAATTAATTGTCTAACTAGCTTCTGTAATTTCATTAATATTTGTTGAGCTAGTATGAGTTCCACTCGTTTAATTTTCTATTCATACAACTGGGACTTGAATAACTTCAATTCAAATTTATACCAAATGGATATCGTAGTTTTCTACCAATATTCTTAATGAATTGATTATGTTTTGATAAATTAGAGATTTTATTCAATGAAAAATTTTCTTCACATGTTTTTTATACGAAAAGTCTATTGAATTCTTATTGACGATAAAAAAAATGGGTTTATTAATTTTTTATGTATTGAAAAATCAAAATCATCATACATTAAATCATAATATTTTCAATTTTACTTAAACATATTGGTAAAAAGTGGGGATGTGAATCCTGGCTTCACAGGTTCCACGTATCGTTTTGTTGACGGTGGTAAGGACGTTACATGACCTTGAAATAACACGGTGTTTGAAGCACTGTGATAAATAGCATATGCGAAAGGATGATCAACGTTGAATGTTATAGGAATAGGCCGAGGAGCTGGAACTGATCCAAACTCCATGGTTGTAGCTGTAAAAATCATAAAATTTTACAGAAAAAAAAAAAAAACATTTATTAAATAATTAAGTAATATTTACCCGTAATCGCTGCAGCTTCTGTTCCATTTTCATCAACTAGAATGAATGCTTTTTGAATAACTTGATCAATTTTTAGAGGAATAGTTTCCGAAATGCCAGAAAAATCAGCGCCATCTACAAACACATCAGTAATTCCCATACTTTGAAGAATTCTTGTTAGATCAAACTTGCTTTCAAATCTGAACTTTGGCAAGTACAGAAACATTTCAGTTTTTCTGCAAAATTGGTGCATTGATTTAAAATTTATCGTGTCAAATCCATGTTCAACTCTTTTCAAACCGCTGTTTTTATGTGGAAGAATTATAAACATACTGATTGAGTCTTGGAAATTTGATGTCTGCAATCAAACATTTTTTATGTGTTAAGAGTAAACAAGTCACGTCTTTATCTAAATTTTATCGTACCTTATAAGGTAGTTCAACATATGCAGCATCAAGACCATCTAAAACTCCGTAATTAAATGAATTTTTTTGGTACATCATGTCTACTTTGATTGTAGAATTATCGTCAATATAAAATGACTTAGGTTGTGTATCTCGCAGTTCAAATTTTGATGCCCAAAGGCCATTGAAGTAAACAGCATTAACTAATATTATCAGTGCTTCTCGAACGTCATCTATCAAAATTCCAAAGAAAAATTTATTAAAGTTCACAAGAATAATTTTTGAAACATATTCTGATAACTTACTTGGTGACAAAACATTTTGAATGCGACCATTAGTTTTTGAAGAACACCAACTATTAATTGTCTGACTCGCTTCTTCAGAGTTTTTAAAATCCAAACTTTGTACTTCGGATTTAAAGTTACTTTTAAGGACATCTTTAAATTCAGATTTTACTTCAAAACTATCTTTTATGAATATTTTTTGAGCCAACTTGAGTTCGACACTGGTAACACTCTGTCGGTAAAATCATTTAATTGATTAAAAATTAATTTTATTGAAATTGTTAGTTCACGGGTATACTCACATTGAGGACACTAATAAGTGATTGAAATCCACTTTTATTAATTTCGTCATCCTCATGCATGTAAAGACTAGACCTTAATTGTTGTGCTGTGATTCCACGTGTTCCAAAAGCTGCCATTGATAATACAATACCAACACCTAATGGTGAACAGATAACGTTAGAATCCACCGAATTTGTTAAAGCCTGTATGAATAATCAAGTAGATGAGAATATATGTAGAAAATTTATTTGATATTAATTATTATTTAGAATTACTTTGTAAAATTTTGAAGAAAATTGACACATTCTCTCTGAAATTGTACGTAAACTTTCAGGATCTACCGGTTCTTCTGCTGTTACAGCCCAGCCAAAATTAAAAACAGGAGCATTAGCCTCGTTGAAAGTTCCAAAAGTCCAATTATCTAGAAATTTTTATTCAATCAAATAAATATTTGCTTCACGAAAATAAAAAAGAAATTTGTAAAAATTACACTACAAAAAATTTTAATTCGACAGTTTTGTCTTGACAGAAGTAAAACTATCAATTTAACAGATTTTTCAGTCATGTTAAATTATACTTACTTCGATTCATTGCTATCTTAATACTAGCTCGTTAATATTACAAATAAATTTATTTATTTTTAAATTCTCAGCTTTGATAACACGCACTTTAATCAGTTTTTAAAATTATTTCACCTGTAATAATTAATTATTACTGTGAAAAATAATAAATACACTACAAAATTTTAAAGATCTGTGTTCCACCTGGACTTATAACACAATAATGCTTAACACTAAACATTCGGTGATTTCACCGGGACCCATACGCTTAAAAGTTTTTAGTGCGCAAGCGTATGTTTTTATTTTATTCATCGGATTCGTGCGACTCTTCTTTATACCTAATTCTACAGCGTACCTAGAATGCTATTCATTCCTAATTCATCTTTTTTTCTATCAGCTCATATAGTAACCATTTTATAGGAATATAATTTAATATTTTTAAAGAAAAAATGTATTATGTTACAAAATGTTCTGTAAACTTCGAAATCGCTGAAAATTAATTTTATAAAAATTTTAAATTGATAAATAAGTTATATTGAATTTTTAAAGTAAATGGTTTAAGATTCATCAATTATCTAAGTGGTTTATGGTTTATAAAATCAATTATTTTTTAATTTAACAATCAGATAAAATCGTATATTATTTATAAAAAATTTACACTTTTTGAAGTAGCCAATAATTTTTAATTTTCTGATTTTCCATATTTTCTTTTTTATGCCTGAGCATCTTCATATTCTACTTTTGGTATAGATATCTATGGATGCTACAAGTTCAAAAAATTATTACTTACACGTTTTACCTGTTCAGTTCTTTACGGAGTTTGTAGGTCTAGCACAATATACATTTTTAATTAAAGAAAAAAAAAATAAAAATTATTTCGCATGTTCCAAAATTTTTTAAAGCAAATAATCAAAATTAAAAACCAGATTAAAATTTTTTTTTTTGAAGTTTTTATTGGAAACATATTTGTAATTACAACAATACTCTGCAACAATGTTCTTTATTCTTTAATCCATGGTAGGCAAAGTAACATGGCCTTGGAACAGAACAGTATTAGTATCACTGTGATGAATAACGTATATAAAAGGTCGATTAATTTCAACAGCAATCGGTTCTGGGTATTCTATAAAGGCAGACATGGGAACTGCAACAATAGCTGAAAAAAAATATTTTTAATTTCCAAGTTTAAAGATTAAAAATGTGATTCTTTCCAATCAATACTCTTTATTGTCGTAAAATCAGTCAAAAATATATTTATTTTATAATCTAATTTATATCAAACAAAATTAGAAAACCGGCTCGGAAATATGTCCTTGGAACAGAACAGCATTCGCTGCAGAATGGACAATCGTATAGATAAAGGGTCTGTCAATCATCACTGTTATCGGTGTAGGGTGTGGAATTTTAGACGATCTAAATGATATCACCCCCGCTAGAATGAAAGATACTTTTGCTGACACCAGTCGAGCCAGATACTTCAATAATATAATAAAATAATCACCTGTAACTGCTGAAGCTTCGCTTCCTTCTTCATTTACTTCAATGAATGCCTTTTGAATTACTTTGCTCACTTTCAAGGGCGGAGAATCTGTTATACCCGTGAAATCAGCGCTGTCTGAGAACATATCAGTCATTCCCAAATTCTCCAAAATCGGCTGGAGCTGAAGTGTGCTCTCAATTTTGAATTTAGGCATGTACAAGTGCATATCAGTCATTCTTTGATTGTCATGCATGTTTTTGAAGTTAAGGGTGTGCAAAGATTTTTCAGATTTTGAAAGACCATTAATATTGTTAGGCAGAATTATAAACATACTGATTGCATCATTTTCGTCTTCTTTCTACAAAATCAAATGGATTAGGCCGTCGCTTTATTAAGAAATCGCTCAGTAGAAATATACCTCGTATGGAAGTTCTACAAAAATAGCATCAAGTTCAGGCAGCTCGCCATAGTTGAACGAGTGTTTTTGATGCATCATATCAACGTCTTTGGTGGTTTTTTCATCGACATGGAATGGCTTACGTAAAGTTTGTTCGCCTTTAAACTTTGACAGCCAGTTACCTTTGAAATAAACTGCGTTTAGCAAAACCATCGCAGCTCCATTCAAGTCATCTGTAAATGTTTGAATATTTTTTATGAAATTTACTGATTGATTTTTTAATGATTCAATTTTCCACAAGTTGCTAACCTGGTTGGATGATCTCTTTAATCCTGCTGTTCGTTTGTTCTTCGCACCATTTATTTATCGTTTGTGAAGATTCGACAGCTTTAGTAAAATCTAAACTTTGTGCAGTTGATCGGAAGTTGTTTTCGGTTATAACTTTGAAATCAGGTTTCATTTCGAAGCCGGTAGTTGTGAAAATTTTTTGCGCTAGTTTTAGCTGAACTTTCTTTACACTCTATAATATCAAAAAAATTCTGAGTACAATGAAATCTTAATTTTGAATAAATAGATAAAATTATTTAAATAATTTAATTCAATTATTCCTTAAGAAAAATATAATGAAAAAATAATTCTTTAATTTCTCAATATCGTATAAAAAATTCTATATTATATATTTATGTCCATTAAAATTCTGTGAAAAATTTTTCTAAAGTAATAAAATAGTATACTTACATTGAGGGTTTCAATAAGAGACTGGATACCGCTTTTACCGACAGCGTCGTTCTCAGGCATACGTAAACTTGTTCGCATTTGTTTTTCCGTGTTTCCACGAGCGCCGTACGCTGCCATAGACAATACAATACCAGCACTTAGCGGTGAGCAGATAAGATTATCTTTTGTGCTTTCCGATGACGTCTGAATTAATTAAACAATTTTCAAATCAATATTTACAATAGTAATCATAATAAAATTCTTTTTTCTAAAAGTAGCAATCAAATATTTTTAAAAACTACATTCCATAAAAGATTACATTAATATACTCACTTTGTAAAAATCTGCCGAAAATTGGTTCATTCCACCGGAAACTGCTCTTAAATTTTCTTCATTTTCCGGCGATGCCAACGAGTTTTCGCAGTTTAACACTGTCAATACTAAAACGGATCCTATCAGCCATTTCTTTTCTACAATAAATTATTTATTTATCAATTATATACATTATCACGACTTTTATCAAATATCATTAATTGTTTATTATTTAACGTGTATGTGCAAAAATAGAAGTGTACTTACGGTGAATCATTTTTGTTTAAAAAATATAAAATACTCGATGATCTACGTTGGCCGCAATACGAGTTGTGAATGATAACGTATAAAAATGCCGTCGTTATTTAAAGGCTGATTACAAAGAAATTCCCCCCTTTTCTCACTTAAATATTTCTGAACTGGATATAAAAGCACTTAAAAATAATAGCACTTGAAAAAATCTTTTATTAGTCTAAATGTTAAGAGGCCATAGGCGAGTAAGTTATCGCTGATAACTTATGTTTATGTTATGATTTTCTTACTAATGATCCCAACGAGCTTCTCTTAACTATCAACTGTTTATAGCGTAATTGTTGGTTATTCAACATACTTTTTTTTTTATACTAATACAACATTGTAGACACTATGTACACTGAGTTAGTCATCTGGGTTTTTCTGTCTCGTTTGTCAAATTACATTATGTAATTTATTGTCTTGTACATCGGTATTGTTTTTCCCCGTTTTTCATTATCAAATAATTTATTTACTGACAATCAATATAAACATAATGTATGAACGTTTCTTGGTAAAAATATTATTTTATTTTTTACTTCTTCTTTAGACTGATTGTCGCCATATGGATGGAAATAGCAATGATTGCTTATCGAGTTAGCCATATTGGAAGGATTAAAAATTCTTGGAAAAAATATTTTTATTACTAACTAAAAAAATAGAATATTAAACATTATCTATTGTAAATTTATTCATCTGCATTTTTCTCTTTTGCTTGTTAGATTACATAATACAATTGACTTTCGCACATCAATGTTATTTTTTCATTTTTTTTTTATCTCAAATATTTCATTTTGATCGACACTCGATATAATGTACGATCGTTTCTCAGTAAAAAATTTTTTTTCTATTTACTCTTCATTTGCTTTGTACTAAAAACTGTCATGTGGCTGAAATTAGCAATCAATATTGCCTATAGAATTTGTCATAGAAGAAGAATTAATAATTTAAAAACGAGAATTACAAAAAAAAAAAATTATTTATTTTTATGTCTGCAAATATTTATTCAAAGAAATCGAAGTAGATATTTTTTTTAAATCTTCACATAAATTCCAGGTCAAGTATGTTAATTATTTGGATGGTGATGTTACATGTCCTTGGAATAAAATAGTATCGGTTTCATGGTGATAGAGTATAAATGCGAAAGGATGATCAACGTTGATATCAACTGGTGGAGTATGGAAAATTGGTGCTGACATTGGCACTGCTATCATGGCTAAAATAAAAAAAAATTCAATCGTCAACAAAACAAATCAATTTACGATAAATAATTACAAAAAATTAGTGAAAATATTTTACCAGTAACAGCCGCTGCTTCACTTCCTTTCTCGTTAACTTCGATAAATGCTTTTTGGATTACTTTGCTGACCTTCAATTTTGGTTTTTCGGTAATTCCCGTAAAATCAGCGTCATTTGTAAACATGTCAGTCATTCCCAATTTCTCGAGGACATCGTTAACATTGATGGTACTTTCTATTTTGAATTTAGGCAACCAGAGATTCACTAACGTTTTATGTTGGTTTTCGAAAAGCCCTTTAATGTTTAGTTTGGGAATTGATTCTTCAGCTTTCGGCAGGCCACCTACCGTATTGGGAAGAATGATAAACATTGTAGTTGAATCGCTGTCTGTACTTGACTGAAAAAATCAAATGATGTTAATTATATCCATAAATTTTTTGAACATTGTGCAAGTCAAAATTTAACGTGTAAAAATAATTACGATGTAAGGAAGCTCCACATAAATAGCGTCAAGTTCAGGAAGAGTTCCATAATTGAAGCGTTTTTGTTGGAACATCATGTCGACTTGTTTTGTCGTTTTTTCATCAACATTGAAAGGCTTTGATTGAGTCATATAAGATGCAAAAGGTGAAACCCAATCTCCTTTGAAGTACAATGCATTAACCAAAACGAGACTTGCATCTTTAACGTCGTCTAAAATTGTTCAAAAATATATTAGCCGTGCTTCCAATATGACAATCTGTTATATCGATTCATTTCAATAGTTACCTGGACTAACGATATCTTTGATACGATTGTTAGTTTTTTCAGCGGACCAATTGTTGATAGTTGCTGCAGCTTCAGCCTCTTTATTGAAATCCACAATTTCTGCAGTCGATCCAAAATCTTTTTCAGTCATATCTTTGAAATCAGGTTTCAATTCGACATCTTTTCCCACAAATATTTTATTGGCTAATTTAAGCTCTATCGCTTTTACGTTCTACAACAGAAAATAATACTTTGAGTAATAATTACCACAAGATTTATCACAAGATTACTTACAGCAAAAGTATTCATTAATTTTCTATAGCTGTTTCTACCAGCTGAATCGTCTTCGGATAGGTGTAAACCTGCTCGCATTTGCTTGGCCGTATTTCCTCGAGCCCCGTACGCAGCCATTGCTAAAACCATGTTCGCGCTCATTGGTGAGCATATAAGATTATCTGATCCATCATTTGCTTTCTAAACATTTTCATTTCATTATAATCAATCACAAATTTAATATTTTATTAAAAATATTTATTTTAGTGCATACTTGATAGAATTCCTGAGAAAATTGTCTTATTCCTTGGAATAAATGTCTCGAAGCTTCCTGGGTTCCAGGAACTGAAGCTGTCAAAATATTCCCGAAATTTTGAACTATCAGAATGGCTCCAACAATCCAAGTAATATCTAGAATAATTTATCGTTAAATAAATAACTTTCAAATATTTTTATTCGAAGCAAATTTTGTTACTTACAGTAAGCCATCGCAGTGAATATCGCAACGTAATCACCGCGTTCTAAGCAAGTCGGAGTACAACCGCTGAATAATTATTGAAGCCGCTATCTTAGCTTTTAAAGACTGAGTTAGTATAGGGATTTCCCCTTCTTTTTATTGGTACTTATTAGTATTTTTTAATATATTTCCTGTTTTATTGACATTGTAACCATGTAACAAAATAACCAAGTAATAAAACAACCGGACGACAAAATATCGAGATCATAAAAATTTATAATTAATGTCTCGAAAATAAATCAACAAGTGAACTTGTGTCAGGAATTTCCCCTTCGTTTTGTCGGTAATTATTAATAATTTTTAATAGATTTTTTGTTTTTCCTATTTTATATTATTTATTATGATGCTTCAAAGACGAAAGATCAATAAAGTTATCAACATAATTATTTAAATACAGTATCTGTATTTGTGTCAACTATTATTTGTATCATTAGCGTCAGTGTCAAGAGATAGTCTCTATTACATAAGGCTCCACATATACATTAGCTTATTTGTGGAAATAATATTTACATTACACTTGATTATTTTTAAGCAAATACTTATCAATATTTTTCATTCATTTGTATCTTTTTTATTACAATAATCAAATTATAAAACGTTTTATTAGATAAAAAAAAATAAATTTTATTATATCGTTGGATCAGTTATGTGTCCTTGGAACAGAACAGTATTTGTTGCAGGATGGACAATTGTAAAAATAAACGGTCTGTCAATAATGACTGATATATGACTCGGACCGTGGAAATTTCCAGATCTCGCCATACCAACCATCCCTGTAATCACAAATTTTACGAGTTAAAAACTGTTAGCATCTTTAAACAATACAAAAAAAATTATTAACAGTAAATTAAAATACCAGTAGCTGCAGCTGCTTCGCTTCCCTCTTCGTTAACTTCAATTAAAGCTTTCTGAACGACTTTACTGATTGTCAGTGGTGGAGCTTCCGTTATTCCTCCAAAATCAGCCGAATTTTGAAACATATCGGTCATTCCCATTTTTTCGAGTATCGGTTGTAGTTGAAGCGTGCTTTCTACTTTGAATTTAGGCAGTGATAACTGCAAAAGGGTTGAATGTTGATTGTCGTGAAGCTCTTTGAAGTTAACTTTGTTCAATGACTCTTCAGCTTTCTTTAAACCAGTAATTTGATTCGGTAAAATTATGAACATACTAGTTGCGTCGTTTTCGGTAGTTTTCTGAAATGCAAATTTTTATGGAAACACATACACAAATAAGTTCAGATGAGATACTTTTTACAGGAATAAATTGTGAGTAATAAGTTACCTTGTACGGAAGTTCAACAAAAATAGCATCGAGATCAGAAAGTGTTCCGTAATTAAAGTTCTTTCGTTTGAACATCATGTTAGCATCTTTAGTAGTTTTTTCATCTATATGGAACGGTATCGGTTCTGTAAGGTATTTTTCAAATTCTTCTTCCCAATTACCTTTGAAATAAACGGCATTTACCAAAACTATTGAAGCTCCTTTAACATCATCTATGAAAATTGAAAATGCTCGAAATTAAGCTCAATTATAATGAGATAAGTAGAAAATAAACAAGATAAATTCTATTAGGCTACCTTCACTGAGAAGGTTTTTAATATGATCATTTGTTTGTTGTGAGCACCAATTATTAATTGTCCGGCTAGCGTCTTCTGCTTTGTTATCAAAATCCAAACTCTCTGCAGCTGAGTAAAAGTTTTTTTCAGTAATGTCTTTGAACTCTTGTTTTACTTCAAAACCTATTGCCGTAAAAATTTTTTGAGCCAATTTAAGCTCAACGCTATTGATACCCTGGCATAATTAAAAATTTTTGTGTATCAAGAAATTTTTTAACTCTTTCGAGAATAATTGAAGAAAATTAATCAAGCTCACATGTAAACTGTCAAGCAATGATTGGAAACCGTTTTTACCAACGGCGTTATCTTTAGGCATTTGTAAACTTGCTCGCATTTGTTTCTCTGTATTCCCTCGAGCGCCGTAAGTTGCCATTGCCAGAACTACGCCGGCACTTATTGGTGAACAGATTAGATTATTCGGATTGTTCTCCGATGATTTCTAAATAGTAAATAGTAAATTTTTTGTTTAATAAACGAAATTATAAAGAGTAGCTAAATCGTACTTGATAAAATTCAGTAGCAAATTGGTTCATTCCATTAGAAACTGCCATTAGAGAATCCTTATTTTCTGGGCCATCTGCGATTATAGTAGCAAAATTTGAAACTACTAAAATAGCTCCAAGCCATATTAGTTCTGAAGAAAAAATAGCGTTAATTAATGTTAATAAAAAAAACATGTATTATAGAAATTATGTTCTTTTACTCACGATATCTCATTATTGATGCAGTATCTAACCTCTTAGTCGATATTAGTTGCAGTTTACAAGTCTGAGTTCTAGTTTTGATCTCGGCTATTTAATGTGCCATTTACGTAATGTCATACTTTGTTTTAAATGTCTATTCATTTTTTTTTTCTTCAAAAGGCAAAGTGTTATCAAATCGATAAGTTCAATGTCGATAAATTTTTTACATTAAACAGTAATGTAGCATTAAATTTATTTTCATCATAAATTTTCGAAGTAACATTGTGCTACCCAAACATCAATAAAAGTATTAAAATTTTTTTTTTTTTAGTTGGAAGTTTATTTTTTTTTATTTCATTTTTAGATAAAATTGTTGTTTTCATCATCATGATAATTATTTGAAGATACTACAGCCTTATTGTGGCGCAATATCAATTAAATAAAAATCAAAAAAAGATCACCTAGCCGAAAAGAAAATGATTTAACTCACATTTTTTTTTGTAATTATTTTAAAACATAAATTTACGATGAAAAATAAATTATTTTATATGAAACTTATTGTTCTTACACGTCTAAATTGTTTTATAAGTCTACCATGAAACTTAAAAAAAAAAAAAAACTATAAGCTGACTGGAAATTTTATGTAAAAAGTAAACAACTTGATTCATTGCCTGTAAAAGTGTTTATTTATTCAATCAAAGGACTGAATAGATTCTTATGGGGAAATCATTCAATTTATTTCTGGTATGAATCAAATTGCCAATGTATCTTGAGCCTTATTAGTTTGAGGATCCAGTGTTTTTGTTAAATTTAGGACTGTTCAAACCATTTTTGATGCTACCATAGAAAACTTGAACTCCTTCCTCAAACAAAATTATGATGAATGGTTTGTCAAAAACTATTTCAGCTTGTGTGTCATTAGCTGATGATTGAATTGGTGATTTCAAAAATTGGGCTCGGTCTATTTGGCTTTGGGCTGGGTTTGATTCATGGCCTTCCGTTCCACTTATTATTATTGACTCAAAAGCTACTTTGAAACTTTCATCAGATAGCTTGGCTGAGACTTCTTGTAATATTGTATCAGTAGTCAATGCAGAGTTTACAATAATACCATCAACTTTGTTATAAATTTCGCCAATTTTGGCCTAGAAATGAAAAAAGTTATTAAATTATAGTAATCAATAGTCATAACCAAAATGTTGAAATTAAATTTGTTAGTGACCTCATTTATAATTTTTGTCAAATTCAGGAAGCTACTGGCGTTGAAAACAGGAACTTTGACACATAATGGACTAACATTGTAAGGATGGCTCAAAGGGTTAAATAGTCCTATATTTTTTTCGAATGACTCAAAATTGTCTTTATCTTCAAAAACAACAAAGTATAAGCTGAAAGCTTTGTTCTGTCAAAAAAAAAAAACAAAATATACACAAGTGATTAATGTTACTAATTACTCATAAAAGCACCTGATTCAAGTGCAAAATAAAAAGACCTATTATACCTTCAGTGGTAATTCCACCCATGAAGCTTTGGAGTTGCTGACAGATCCGTGTTTCAACGAATCATGCAAAGTCAAAAATTGAGCCGATTCTTCAGAGTTGTCTTCGTTCTTGAAAACTCCGGGTTCGGATGATAGGTTGAATTTATTTTCGAATTCAAGGTCTAAGTAACCAATGTCTTGTTGGATTAGTCCAGCGTTCTTGACGTAATCTGTCACCATTTGAAAATTTGAAAAATAAACTCTGCATACTATTTACCGATCCTTATTCTAGAATTTCGATATTGTAAAAGATAAAGATACTTGCCATCTTTTAATAAGTTGTTAATGAATCCTTCCGTTTTATCATTGGTAATTTGGTTGAATTCCTGGACAAACTGTTGAGCGTTCAAGTCGACCGATTGAGGTTCGCTCGACTTGAAGACATCTTTTGCCATGTTTACAAAGTTTGGCTCGAGGGTCAGGCCTTGTTGGTAGTATAAGTTATTGAAGAATTTAACTTTGTCATTCTGAGCGTCCTGTAATACAAAATGTCCCAATGTATCATACAATCATTATAGAAAATTCCGCTGCGAAAATAAATTTGGATCTTACGTATAAATTTTGGACAAGTTGATGAACTACTTGTTTGCTTAGCTCTACGTTAAATGTGAATTGGTAAGATGCATTGATGTTTTTTTTAAAATCATTATTCGTGGAAAAATACAACTCAGCTAGTGGAAATAGAAGGTTTAATGAAGCTAACATCACGTTGTTTGAATGGTTCTCAGCAGCACCAGCAGCCTAACATTTCAAAGGTATAAATTAGTTGCATAATAGAAATTAATGTTACAGTTTTTGAGAATCTTTTCTTACGTTGTAGATAGCGTTAGAGACTAGGTTCATCATGCTAACAACTCTTTGAGTAACAAATTGGTCGATTTGGTTAGGTTGGTTCGATTGAACCGCTGCTGGCAAAGAGCTTGGTACACTCAAAGCCAATAATATGGCTCCGAAGAAAAAACCTGAAATTAAATTTTACTTTCGTAATTAAGCTTTATAATAATGAGTGTTTCAAAAGTACTTACAGATCTTCATTTTCACTTGGTTGCCTGCAGTCAATTAGAGTCAATTCACAAACGGTGGATTGATGTGATTTTGTAGTTTCAGTTCTAAGTTTATATATGAATCCAAAAAATGCTTCAGGCTACTTTTGAGACACTCCTCAAAATTTGACACGCCTCAATTTAGAAAAAACTGCTAATATTTTAGGATTTTGGGTTTTTGATTGGTAGAGATTTATCCGCTGGTTCCCCAATCACCTTTTTTTTTTTTTGCGTAGACGCTTGCAATTGGGTCTTGTCTTTTGTCTAGAACTTTAGATAAAATAAAGGTAATTGTTACTTATACAATTACAAACCAGAGGACTAACTTGTTGACAAATTTTTGTTATTTGCTTCAAATAAACTAAAATTGTGAAATCGATGCCGGCGAAATTACTTTCGACGTTAGTATACGTGGCAATTACAAAATCATTTAGTTAATTACTTTGTTATTGTAAAAAAATTATTTGTCTCCGCTATTTTTATTTTTAAAAAAATAGAGATGAATTTATGAAAAAAACAAGTTTAACTATCATAAAAATTATTGTTGTTATAAAGTTCATTATTTTTCGATTAAATTTGATGATTATGTTATGCGGTTCAAATGAAAAAGCCTTTTAAGGCTCCAATTGATTCCTTTTTTTCTGCACGCAAATCGGACACGTAATGTTATTATTTATTATCCTTCAGATGTCAATTCTGATGAAAAATTAACGCGCGATAAAAAAAAATTTTTTTTTCTAAAAATCAATTCAATATTTATCATATTTTTTTCTAAGTTCTCAAAATATTATATACGCGGAGTATTGCTATCTAAAAACATCAAAGAACCACGTCCTGAAAAAGTTGAGTTTTTAGAGGAATATTCAGTAACAGAAATATTTTCGTCAATTTTAAGTCCAGATTTGACAGTTAAATTTTTTAAAACAACTATTCATTCAATGCATATAAATTTATTTATTTTGTTATTTAATTAAAATTTGAATACATTATTTCAATAAAATTATTCCTTCAATCTTTGTTATCTATTTAACATATGCAACTGTTTTAATTGAAAGATTCAGTATTGTAGAGAGATTGAACATTGTTTGAAACATTTATTACAAAAAAAGTGGAAAAGTTGTACTGCAGAACCCTTCTCGATGATAATCATGAAACAATTTTCCAGAATAGTCAATAATAGATTATACTAAAATTATATTTATAATTAAATAATATGACTCAATTCCATTCATAAAAATTATCTGATTACTTTAATAAATCAAAAATTTTTTAACAATATAATTTTTTAGTACATTTTTAATACATTCAGTTCAAAATGACATGCTAGTAATTATACAGCTATTTCATATTTTGCTTTATTATTTTCTCTCATCAACGATGAATCCAGTATTAATATAAGGTGAAGGAACATCTACTACACGAGCATAGAAAATCGGCGCTCCAGAACTTGTTTGATAAATTACCATGTAATGTGGTCCGTCCACGATAAATTGAGCCTGTTTTTCAGTAATTGGTGCTGAACTGACTGGTGATTGGTTAGGTCGGCCCGTTTGATTTGACGATTGATTCGATGTTTCATCAGCTGCTGCTGCTGCTGCTGCTTGGCTCGTTATTTGTGTACCATAAATTACTTTAACACCTTTTTGAGAAATCTGGATTGATGCTTTTTGTGATATTTGACCAACACTCAACGGAGTGTTATCATAGATGTAATTGAGGCCTTGCAAAAGCCCGCCAAGTCCAGACTAGATATTAAGAAAAGAATAAGAAAAAATTATAAAAACCAATAATTGAACTGAAAATTATAAAATTTAATTTTAACAGTAACCTCTATTATAGTTGGTTTCAAGTTCCAGAAAGTTGTTATGTTAACTGCAGGTATTTTAATATCCAGTGAAGTAATGTTATGAGGATACTGAAAAATGTCAAATTTTCCAAGTTGTTTCTCAAATGAATCAAAAATCGTGGCGTTTTTGGGCATAAAATAGACAATACTGAGAGCTTCATTCTGTCAAAAAAAAAATAAACATAAATTATTAATCTCAATGCTTGATTAAGAAAAATTAAATCAGTATACCTTTAATGGGATTTCAATCCACGAAGCACCTAAACTGTCACTATCACCGTGTTTGCAACTTTGAGTTTGGAATAAAAAGTCAACTTGTTTCTCAGAATTTCCTTTGGTTCTAAAAACTCCTGGACGGTACGATGTGATAAACACGTTTTTAAATTCTATATCCAAGTCACCAATGTTTGCAAATACTAGTAAACTTCTTCCGAGATTGTCTGTCAACATTACAAAAATCAAAAAATAAAGTTCTAAAACTATTTCCTGATTGGTATTCTAAGATTCCAATGATTTCAAAGAAAAAAATACTTACCAGGTTTAATCAAGTCATGAACAAATCCTCCTGTATTGTCAGAAGTCCATTTTTTGAATTTCAAGGCAACTTCTTCAGTGTTGCTGAAGTTGACTGGATAAGGTTGATTTGCTTCTAAGTCATTTGTTACTATTCCCAGGAAATCTAGGTTCAAGTTTAGGTCTTCTTGATTGTAGATATTGGTCTCAACTTTAAATGTATCCTTTGGAAGTTTCTGAAAATAGGTTCTCACATAAAATATTGATTACCCTTAGGAAGCTTATTTTGAAACCAGAGCTCGATATTACGGTAACGTTGTGGATGAGTTGATGAAGTACTTCTTTGCCTACGAGGTTATCAGTCGGAAAGAATAAAGATGCGTTTAATTGTTGATGAACAATGGGTTTGACTCCAAAATACAACATCGCAAGTAAAATATCAAGGCTGAAGGGACAGAAAGCTATATTATTTAATTCGTTTTCTGCTGCAACCTGAAATTTCAGTCACAAGAATGATGTTTGTGTGTAGGATACTTTCTCTGAATAGTTTTTGCAATTTTTTTCTTACGTTCAAAAGATGTCCGTTAACATAATTAATAATTAAAACAAGTTGATGCAGTAAGATCGAGCCGATTGGCTTAAATTCATGCGAGCTTGAACTTTCAACTTCTGATTTAACCGCTGCTGACCATGAGCCTGGTGCAATTAAAGCCAATACTATGACACCGAAGAAAACACCTAGGATCGCTGATCAATGATAAAATTGTTGAATTTCAATTTAATATTCATATTATAGTGTGTTAAAAATAAATTGTTTTAAAAGTACTCACAGATCTTCATTTTAATCAGTTGATCTTGTTAATTTGAGTTGATTAACGACCTCCAGCAAGACAATTAATGCGAGTCTATAATTTTAGCGCAAAGTTTATATATCAATTAAAAAATGCCTAAGGAAAATTTGAACGAGTTCCCATTTTTTACACGCCAATCCCTGAAAAAAAGAATTTCGTTTATTCAATGTCAGTCTCCTGATTCGTAGAAGATAAAACTGACAAGTCCCCACTTTTATGATTCATTGTACATGAAATGTTTTGAAGCTGAACGGATCGCTATTAACCTTTTTTTTCTAATGATAAAATTGTTCTATTAATAAATCTCTTTACGTTGATTTTACTTGAAAAATCTTAAAATTTTTAAATATGAAAAAAAAAATGAAAAGTAAACTTTGCATTATTTAATAAATTTTTTTTTTATGTTTTAGGTGAGTCCATTAATTGATGCTAAAATTAGGAATAAGGTTTAATAAAAATATGGGTGAGTAAAATTAGTTTCTATAAAAAAAACAATTACAAATTATCGCTGTTGGATTTATTTTTAATTTTAAAAAATTGATGACAAATAAATTATAAAACGTTTATAGTTATCATGACATCATGGAATTATTTCGTTAATTACTGTGTTATTGTGAAAAAGTTTTTAAAGTTTTTAAACAATCTATTTTTTTTTCATTAGATTCAATATACAAAAAAAAAGCTTGACTTACATAAAAAATGTTTGTTATCGTTATCAAACTTATCGTTTTACAAAAATTATTGCTTTGTCATGTGATTCACATAAAAAAAATCTCTTCAACGTTGAAGCAATATCTTTTTAATATAATGATTATACTTCGGTTTTGAAAGAATTATAAAAATTTAATCATTATTTTTCTGCATTTTATTTTATTACGCATTACTCAATATTTAGTACAAATTTCCAAACTCATAAAAACTGTCACATATTATCTTCTTTTAGAATTATTTAAAATTTTGGTTCTCAGGAAAATTTTTAAGATGATGCAAATGAAATCAAACTGCCGTAGGGTCCATTACACGAGCAAAAAATAATATCCATTTCATTCTTTCCATAGAAATAACACATAAGAATGGTCTGTTTACAATAAAAACTGGACTTGCTTCTCTTGATTCCATTGTCATTCCTAAATTAAATGAATATTGATATCAAAATTGGTTTTAACAATAAATTCAACAAAAATTTTTGGGCTACCTGAAGCAACAGCGGCTTCACTACCCTCTTCATTGACTTCAATGACAACTTTTTGAACGACTTTGGTAACTTTTAACCCAGAATTCTCGGTCATATTTGTGAAATCAGCCGTGTTCTCAAACATATCAGTAATCCCTATCTTTAAACATACATAAATAAAAATAAATCACCAAATCAAAGTAATCAAATAAAAAATTCAAATTTTATAGTTACTTTTTTTAGAATCGGTTTTAGATCAAATTTGCTCTGAATTTTGAACTTTGGCAAATGCAAAGCAACCTTGCTTGTAGCTCCGCGATACTGAATCCTAGGTAATTTGCTAATATTTCTCTCAACATCTCTAATGTCAACTCCTAGATTCGGAAGGATGATCGTCATTTTCATCGCCGGATTCGTTTGACTGCCATATGGAAGTTCAATAAAACCAGACTTTAACTCTTGAATATAGCCCCAGTAGAACTCGGCGTCTATAAACATCATCGGTACATCTTTAATTGATTTTTTATTACCATTAACATAAAAAGGATATGGTTGCGTCCACCGAGGGTTGAACTTATTAGCCCAGTTGCCTTTGAAGTAAACGGCATTAGCCAACAAGATTTTCGCGTTTTCAATATCACCTGCGATTGAAAATTTTCAAATCAATAAAATTAATAATTAATGACCCTGAACTGATGCTTATCGAAAATTTTAAACTTACTGGGCTTGTATAGATTCGTTATATGGTTTTCAGTTTCCTTGGCATACCATTGATTAATATCTTCAGCAGCTTTTTCTGGTCTCGTTGAATCAATTATGGATGTATCGGAATTAAAAAACCACTTCATTTTACTCCTAAAGCTGTTCTTTAGTACCGACGTTTGTGGTACGAAAATTTTATTGGCGAACTTAAGTTTGATCCCTTCGATTTTCTATCATTAAAACTAAATGTAGTCGAATCCCGAGTGTATTGTCCAAATAATAGACGTAAAACTTACGAGTAGAAGATGAATAAGTTGTCGGTATCCTTCTGCAGCGATATTCTTATCACAAGACAATCGCAAGGATGTAATTAGTTGCGAAGAAGTCTTCCCACTTGCGCCCAAACTTACCATGGTCAGTATGGCGTTCAAACTAAGTGGCGAAAAAATTAGATTACCTTTTTCATATTTCGCTAAAACCTAAAAAATATCTATGCTCAATAATTTAAGATTTTTTTTCTTTATAATAAAAAAAATTTGGGGTCTTACTTTATAAATATCTCTCAGGAATAAATCAGTCATTGTGGAAACAAATCGCTGAGGATATTTTATAGATTTTGATGCAATACATTTTGTAGAGGATGAGGAATCGGGAATAGTCAAAACCACTATTGTGGCGATTAATATCAACTCTAGAATCAATTCAATGTTGTGATTAATTATTGATGATGATTAATGTTGACTTTATAATTAATTGTTTCAAGTGTACTTACTTATCATCATATTGAGTGCGATAGTTTTCACAATTACAGATTAACTGAACTAAAGTTTCACCGTTTTTCCGGATAAGTATCTTTTTTTTTAACTCGCATTAAAATTCCTATTGGTCAAAAACAACTTAGTTATTTTGTATAATCTATGACTCATAGTTAATCATTATTGTTTACGTAATAAGAACCATGTTAAAAGTGAGCAACTTTTTAATGCTTTAACACATATTTATCACTTATGAGATTATCGACTAAGGAAATATTTTTGCGAACCCGAGTCGAAAAAATGAGCTTAAATTATTTGTTTTAGTATAGCTGTTAAATTTATTTAAGTTAATTTTTTCAACTCGGGAAGTTCAAAGAAAGAACAGAAAATTTTCATGGTAGTTTTTTAATGTTCAAATAACTACATTATACAAATTTATCAAAATCATATTAATGGTAATTAATTGAGAATGTCTCAAAAAACAATTGACAGTAACGAATTAGATGGAAGGATCGACGACACGACCAATAAACAAAGGTGTTCCAGTACTTTTCTTCACAATTGCATACACAAATGGTCTATTGGTACGATATTCTTCTATTGTAATTGCAGACAAAGCCACCATTCTAAATTCTGAAAATTAAAAAAAATAAATATATTATGATATGAATAATTGAGATGTAGATAATACTCTTATATAATAAAGAATCTCTTTGTCGTTAAGCTACATGGTTGTTAAATAACTTTTGAAAAAAATTTTTGATTACCTGTAACAGCAGCAGCTTCAGCACCTTGTTCATTTACTTCGATAAATGCTTTTTGAGTAAACTTGTTAACCTTCAAGTTGGCATTATCGGTAATCATACCACTAAAATCAGCCGAATTTTGGAAAATTTCGTTCATGCCCATCTAAAAGTTAAAAAAGAGCATAGTAAAAAATTTTTGAATGAGTAACTTTAATTTTGATAATTACTTTTTTTAAAGTAGATTCGAGATCTATTTTGCTTTCGATTTTGAATCTAGGTAAATATAAAATGACATCTGCCATATTCCCATCAAGTTCGGTGTAATTCAATTTGTGAATTTTACTCTCGAGGTCACGAAGTCCACTAGTTTCGCTGGGAAGGAAAATGTACATGCTGATTGCGTCGTTTTCGTCTTTACTCTGTTAAAAAATATCACAATAAGTATACAAAAAAATAAATTTTAGCAATTAATTTTGATCAGCTACAACCTCGTATGGAATTTCAATGTAACAAGCTCTTCCTAATGACTCAGGTAGATAGCCATAATTGTAATAACCCAATCTGCGCATCGTCGGGACGTTTTTTGTGGTTTTGTCGTCAATATAAAAAGGCAAAGATTGAGTACGTTCTAGAGGGAATTTGTCAGCCCATTTCCCTTTAAAATAGACTGCATTGACTAATATCAATGAAGCGTCCTCGATGTCATCTAAAATTGATAAGTTTAATCTTAAATCCATTCAAAATTTGAATATTTCACTAAAGTCAAAACCTACTAGCTGTGAATAATTCAGTTATACGATTGTTAGTTTTTTCTGCGGACCAATTGTTAATAGTTCTGGCAGCTGAGTCAGCATTCTTGAAATTAATGTTTTGTGTTTCGGATTCAAAAAACACTTCTACTGTATTACTAAAATAAGGTTGCAGCAAAGTTTCACTGTCAATGTAAATTTTATTTGCTAGTTTTAGTTCCACTCCTTGGACGTCCTAGAATATAATCAGAAAAAAAATAATAATAATTTAAAATAAGAATGGGATGTGCTGAAGTCCAATAAGATGTGAGAACGATTTGAAAGTAACAATCAGTAAAAACCAACACCGGTGTACAAGTAAAAAAGTATAATTATAAAAAAAAAAAAAAGAAATTAAATAACAATAATTTTTATCAAGACATAAAAAATCTCACGTTAAGTGATCTGATGAGCAGATAAAATCCTAATTTCGTGGTAGCATCATGATCGGGTAGATTTAAAAATGATTTTATCTGCTTTAAAGTATTTCCTCGCGCCCCAAAACTGGTCATAGTCAATACAATATCAACGCCGATTGGAGAACATATTAGGTTACTATCTGTTTCAATTGCTACGGTCTGAAAAAGTAATTATACAATAAAATTTGATTTAATATTCGCAGATTAGTTTGAATAATGGTCCTCACTTTGTAGAAATTGTGTGTAAAATTATTAACTGCAGAGGAAACAGCTCTTAAAGTCGGTTCGGCAATCGTTATTTTACGTCCTGATACACACAAAACTGACGCTACAGCAATCAGCAAAATATCTGGAATTGTTAGTTAATTTTAAAAAAAGTTGGCTAAATTCAAATATGGATGCCTTAAATGCTCATGTCATACGTAAATTTATCAAAGTAGTTAAAATATAATAAAAATAAAGAAACAATTTAAAAGTTATTGCAGAAAATTTACTTTAATGTTTGTTCGAATTTTTCCGTAAGTAGAAATGATTGTAGATATTAATTTTACGGTTTATAAAGTGTAAATTATTTGTAAAGTACTTACAAATCTTCATTTTTGATTGTTTTTTGCTGTCCAAAATTCATTCAATTTTTTAAATCGAATAATCAAATATTAACTTCTGGTTAGTCTCTTACATTTTAATATCGAAAAATCAACCACCTTTTATTTAATACAGGCAGGTGGTAAGTTTTCCCCTTCTTAGATAATTTTTTTACGTGGATGCTTGTGAGTGGAATTTTTTTTTAAATTTAAACTATTGAAAAATAAAGTAGCGTTGTTATCGTTCTTATCTTGTGTGATTCATACGATGTTTTCGATATGGCATTACTCATGACATACTTTTGATTAACGCTAATTACTTTTCCTATTAATTGTTGATTAAAAGATTTAAAAATGATCATTTTTTTATTTATTGACAAGCTTGTTTCCTTTCATTTGTAGTATTATTAAATTGATTCATCAAATATTTGGCTTTCATTGTTTGGAATAACATTAATAGCAATGTATATTTATGATTTTGAAAAAACAAAAGCGTAAAAATTTTTAGTTTTCAAGTAAAAATCAATAATCGTCGAAACGTTATTGTGACAAAAGAAACTAATTAATATTGTTAACGACATTTTACAATTATTTTATTTCTTCATTTGTCATCGGAGAAGAGTCTTCTTCATAAAAACTTATCGATTCAAATTCAATTTGTAGAAACAAATAAATCTTAATTGGAAATTTGTGTAAATTATGTGAAAAAAAATTTTTTGATATCAAATCGAATATTTTTAATGAAAACAAATTTTTCTGATGAAATACAATAAAAATTTTATTAAATCTTCTTTTTAAATTGAGTTTTAGATCAAATTTAATTGGAAGGATCAGTTACGCGAGCCACAAACAATGTAGTGACATGATTTCCCATACTTTTTTTTACGATTGCACACAAAAATGGTCTATTGACAATTATTTCCGGTGGCATAGACATTAACATGATTTCCATTCCTGAAATTTAAACACAAATATTTTGAGGTATTCTGTCGTTTAGTCATCGGAATATTCTTAAAGAAGATTTATGATCACCTGTTGCTGCGGCAGCTTCAGAACCCTCTTCATTGACTTCAATAACAGCTTTCTGAACGATTTTGCTGACCTTCAACTTATAATTCTCACTAATACCACTCAGGTCAGCTGTTTCGTCGAAAATATCGGTGATACCCATCTTCAAAGTATTAAAATCAATTATTAGAAAAATTTTATCAAGTAACAAATGTATTTTTGATAGTTACATTTTGTAGAGTGGGTTTTAGGTCAAGTTTACTTTCAATTTTGAATTTAGGCAAGTGCAAAGCAACCTCTTCCTCGATTCCTGGAAGTTGTGTCCAATTTACTAGGTGAAGATTATTCTGAACTTCATGAATTCCTCCACTGGTTTCGTCGGGAAGAATAATAATCATGCTGACAGCCTCATTTTTGTCGTTATTCTATCAAAAAACATCTTGATAATTGCATGATGAAATAGAATAATGAACTAAGATTGTCAACAAAAACAATTTGTTCTAACCTCATATGGAAGTTCGATGTATTCAGCTTTAGGATGAGCGATATACCCGAACTTGAATTTTCCCATTTTGTACATCATGGGTACGTCTTTTGTGGTTTTATCGTCGACTTTGAAAGGTGAAGGCCTGGTATATTCTGGATTAAATTTGTTAGCCCATTTCCCTTTGAAATAAACTGCATTAACCAATATCATTTCCGTGTTCTCAAAATCATCTACAATTGATAAATTGAATCGTAAATCCGTCCAAAATTTGTGTTTGTCAATAAATTCAAAACCTACCGGGCTTAAATAATTCAGTTATTCGGTTGTTTGTTTTCTCTGCAGACCAATCGTTAATAATTTTGGCAGCTTCATTAGCTTTCGTAAAATCAACGCTCTGAGTTTCGGATTCAAAATACGTTTTTGTTATTTCACTAAAATCAGATTGCAGTGAAGCTCCTTTGCTAATAAAAATTTTGTTGGCTAATTTCAGTTCCACTCCTTGTGTGTTCTAAAATATAACCAGGAAAAAATTAATAATCATTTTTATTTAGACAGGAAAAATCTTACACTTAGACTTTTGATAAGCTGCTGATATCCTTGTTTGGTAACAGATTTGTCGCAAGGCAAATTCAGTGATGATTCAATCTGTTTTTCAGTGTTTCCTCGCGCACCAAAATGGGCCATAGACAGTACAATATCCACGCTTATTGGCGAACAAATGAGGTTACCTTTTTTTTCATTACCTAGAGTCTTATAAAATTTGTGCATAAATTTATCAGAAGCATCGGAAACAGCTTTTAAGCTCGGTTCATTTGATTGGGTACAATCTGCTAGAGCATAAGCAATACTTAAAACCGCTATCATGCCACTGAATAGAAGTTCTGAAATTAATTCAATTGATTATTTTTTTTTTTTGCGCTGTATAATATTTCATAGTAAAAATTTTAGGGTACTTACTTTTTATCATTTTAGTGTCTTAATATTTCTGAACGTTAAGAAGTTAACGGCTAAACTATAGCTATACTGACACAAAGCAGATTGATGTCACTACTTATATAAGCATCTCGTTTATCAACGATTATCGATAATTCTTATTCTTAATTCTTGTAAGTTCACTAGATCAGCCTTGTTCATTTTTTTTCTTTCTTTTACTGACATTACTTAGTTTTTTTTCTTCGCTTTTTTTTTGAAATTTAATCGATAATATATAATTAATAATAAGTCGGCTATTGATAATCATTTAAGTCGTTCTTTGTTGTGATAAAAACTGAACCAACGTCAAAAAAAAAATTGTTTTTTTCATTGTTACAGAGCATGAAAGGATAAATTTAAATAAGTTTAATCCTATGGTAGAATTAATGGTAGTTACTAGGTATTTGTCTCTAATAATGAAGAATTAAAAATTCATTTATTTTGCTGCATGATTATTTATTTACTTTTCAATTGAATGTACTAAAAAAGATAGTTGTTAATAAATAATTACAATTGATTATTAAAAACATCTCTAATATACATTTTTTTAAACAAAGATAAGCCAAGCCATGTGAGTCGGCAATTTCATTGATCCATTCATCATTCTTAGTTTAAGAATTTTTCCAACTTTTTAGGTACTTAAATTTTGATTTTCGTGTAATCTGGGAAATATACAGCAGAATAAGCCAGTACAAATCCTGTTACATCATCAGCAATAAGCGTTGCGAATGGTCTGTCGACCAGGAACTCGATAGGTAATGTATTAGCTGGTGAATTATCGTTCGATGATTCTTCTTCTTCTTCTTCTTCTTCTTCTGATTCGTTGTTTGTTTTGTTAGATGACTGATTGGATTCGTTTTCATTGGCTGAATGGTCAGATGCTTCGTTGGATTGATCTGTTATTGGGCTGGATTCGTTTGGTAGTGAGTCACTGTTCTGGTTCAATGATACTCTTGTTCCTACTGTTTTACCAACAATCTCTGTTTTTTAAACAAACAACAAAATTAGATTTTTCTGTTATAAAGTTACTAGCATAATGTTTCATATTAATGAATCAATTAATTACTTGTAGCAAATGAAAATTGAATTCCTTCTTCTGAGACTCGGAAGTGTGATGCGTGGGATAAGTGGCTGATCTTGAAATTACTATTTTCGGAAACATTCGTGAAGTTGGCGCTACTTTTGTAGAATGGTGCTTCCAGTCCCATCTTTATCAAAAAAAATAACGTCGATATAATTTTATTTATGTTAATCAGTTGATTTGTAATATACACAAGCTAAATAACGACAGTAACCTTCTTCAATGATGGTTTCAAGTCCTCCCGGTAGCTTGATACTTTGAGTTTGGGTACTGCAAAAATAATTTTACCAAAATGTCCATTAAAATCAGCCGTAGTTTTTTCCTGGAAATATTCCTTAAGACCTCCCAGAAGTGTATCGATATCGTTGTATTCGTTGGGAACTAAAAAGTACAAGCTGAAAGCTCGGCTTGAATCTTCTGTCTGTCAAAAAACACAATTTCAAATAATTATGAGGATCTAGAAAACTATATTCATGATCCACTGGATAGCGACCAGAGGAATATTTTTTTTTTCGCGCATAAGCAAAATCGTAATATGTACCTCCAAAGGTAGTTTGATCCACGAAGCATTGAGACTTTCAATGTAACCGTAGTAGAAATTGTCCCAACTATACATGTATTTAATTCGTTGTGCCAAGCTTTTGTAGATCCAGAAATTCTCGAAATCAGATGAGCCGGTGTTGAAGGGTGTTTTGAATTTTGCAACGAAATTGCCACAAAATCCATAGTAGCGAGAGCCATATTTGAAGCCATCTGAATTTATAAAGTAACATTTAATAAGTTTCATCGAATGTTGGTAACAATCAATTTCAGGGTTCGATAGAAAAAGTAGGTAACTTGCCAGCTTCCTTTAAAGAAGTGTTCTTGTTGATGTTGTTAGAAAGCCAATTATTAAATTTCCGCGTGGCATCTTTGTAATCGCTGAAGTATTCCGTTTTTGATCCGTAGTATTGTTTGGCGGTTTGCTGGTAATCTGATTGTAATTTTTCGTCTTTTAAGACCAATTCTATGTTAGCGATGCTAAAGCCGTTGTTTGCAGAACTCTGCAATGCAAAAATATGATTGTTAAAAAAAATTGATGCTCTTTGTAAATTTAGATTTGAAATTAAAATGCTATTTTACGTTAGATTCATTGACTAGCTGTTGAAATCCTTCTTTGAGATCGTTCTCGGTGATTCCTGGAGTCAATGACACGATTTGTTCTTTAGTTTCGCCGATGGCACCGCTGCTCAATTGGTTTAGCAAACCATTGATAGCTACAGGAACGATAGCGAAGTTTTTTCGTTCTTGAGAATCGGTTTCAGTCTAAAATTTAAAGAAATAATTCATAATACGATACTTTACTTTTTATAAGGTCTTAGGATCTTATTCTCACTGTAACGATGGATCCCGAAAATTTGTTAAGTGCTGAAGCGAATTTTTTAGCAACTGGCACGTTGGCTTCGTTGGATTGGTTTGAGTC